>JASANE010005578.1:0-68682 GCA_030248225.1 Trileptium ribeirensis | reverse complement strand
TTGTTGTTCTTCGTTCAGTTACGTATTGCCATATTGCCTGGAGCGGTTTCTGTACGGCGGACAACAATATCTCTGATGCATATCTGAAGGCCTCTGGTAGCACTACGTCAACGCCTGGTATTGTACCCGATTAGGGCGATTTAATGGCGTCGGTTATCTCGGACCAAAAAAAGCGCTGCTTGTAGACCATTGATGTATTTGCTGTGCTATACTGAGTGATGGGCTCTTCTGGTGGCCTTGCATTTATGGCATTTGGCTTTCTGTTTCCATTCAATTTGTTTGATCGTAGACACTGTTGCCGTTGGAGTCACGCACAATTTTACCGATTGCGCCAGATCCGTTGGAGATATCTCGTATATTGCTGAATAACTTTTTGGGAAAACCCACATGCTTGGCGTGATTAAGCTCATCAGCGGCAAGCGACCAGTAGGCTTAGGAATCCTTTTTGAAGTTGTTATTAGCATATCGCCTCAGAATCAGTCGCATCTTATCGTAGCTAGTTACCTTAGCTTGCTGGGCCAGCTTCAAAGAGGCGTTTGACACCCAAGCAACCTTTTTGAGTTGACTGTAGGACCTCTTTGAGTTTCCAACCAGCAGGATTCTGGGAATTTTATTCCAGATGTCATCAACGGTGTAGTCAAGTTTAAGTAGCCATTGCTTAACGAGCATCAGGACTTCTGCCTATGTCCTCTTTAGGAGCCAGCCGTTATATCATTGGAAACAAGAAAAACTTAGAACGAAGGCCGGTAGTACCGAGACTTAGGTTTAGTAGCTATATGGCTCATGTTAATACATTAGCTTAGTCTTAGTATATTGAGAACGGCATAGCACACATTACACTTCCGCCCCTAAAACTTACATTGGCCGGAACTTCTGACCTGTACGAGCCTCGAAAACATGAGAAACATGGTTTTGAACAGTTTATGGCTTACTTTGGCTGCAAACAAACGGCGGGATCGGTGTTAACTAAGCTCCCCAGTAGGAGTGGCTGTCGTTAACTCAACTACGCGTCGACGTTGTAGCCGGAGAAAGTCTGACTGGATACGACACGGCGCGTCGGATGGTAGTCAGTTCTTAAGATGCCACTCTTTGTGATTAAAAGCGGTACTACTGACGAACAGGTCTGGCAATTTCGCAAATGACGAAAGTGGAAATCCAGTGTCATTTAAGCTGCTCCATGCCTACCGCCAAATGTAGATATGCCTTCGGTCCACGGTTCCACTTGCACAATGAAGTTGTCAGAGACAGATAGGGCCCTTCAGTTTACGGCAACTTGGATTGAACGCCAAATGAACCTAGGCAAATATTCAGTTGCAGTTTTTCTGGATATGTCTGGTGCCTTTGACTGTACTGAGGTTTCTTTTATCCTTGACAGTCTAGAGAAGCGGCCAAATGTAATCTGTGTCAAGCATTGGCTATTTAGGATATTATGTGGTATTCGGTTTAGCATTCAGGTTGCCTTAAATAGGATATTTCACTGGTGTGAGAGTAGAGCACTAGCTGTGAATGCAGCAAAAAGTAACAATGTCGTTGTTACAAGGAAAAGGAGTATAAATATGTAGGTAAAGTCAGTTGATGATTGGTGATGCAGATGTGCCACTTTCGAATGAAGTTAAATATATGGGTTTAATATTAGACAGCAATTTAAGTTGGAAGCCAAATTTGATGGAAAAGTGCAGTAAAGCCAAAGGGCTGAATTTGCATTGTCGCAACAGCTCTAGAAAAGTTCTAACTGAAATTCATTAACGTTGATGAGTATGCTAATAATTGCAACTGTTCAAACTATTAAGGGCTCAGGAGAGACGCAGACATACAGAATATTTTTGAAAAATTTTGATTGCTAGTTTTTGTCTCATATTATGCTTCATGATTAAACATTAAATATTTTTGGCAGAAAATCACCCGCATGATAATTTTTAAAAATTTGTTGTATGATATAGCTTTATAGTGTGAGCGAGTACTAAGACACAATATTCCCGTCAGACCATGTTTTATGGGGGAGGCTGCCCCGTCATTGGCCCTGCGGAACCACTAGAAGACCCATCATCCACTGAAATTTTCAATTTTGACCACCACAAATTTGGCGTCACGACATTTTTCTCAATTTTTGCAAAAATTTTGCCTAATTTCCTTAATTTTAGCTAAAATTTTGTTCAATTTCTGTAAAAAACATATCTGTAAAATTGTCTTGACCCTAGTTGCGACCCCCTCTTGTTAGAGGGCACGCCTGACATTGAGCCTCTCACCGCTGGTTCCAGAGGCATAAAAATCCTCGTTAAATGCTGATTTTGTTTTTAAGTTGATGTACCTTGTTCTAGACAAAGCGAAATTCCAGTTGAAACGATGAATTCGTCTTTGGGCTTACTACACTATTCTAAAGGTTCGATTTTACGCATTTTAAGTATATATTTTTCGTTATGCATGTTTTGTAAATGCAATAAAATGCAGTGAAGCATAGTGGTCGTCACCTGTTGATCCTAAATCCTCTTCCATTTATCGTTGGTAGTAAGATTACAATCCGTCTGAGCACTATTTCGTTCTTTCGTCACTTCCCTGGTGAACATTCTATTACCATTATTGCGACATCTGTTTCATAGTTTCTCAATAATCCCAGGCTCTCGCCATGACCATATCGTTTCTTATCTAGTAATATGCTATCTCATTTCTTTGTATGTTAGAATGGTTTGGAACCCGCGTTAAAATGTATTTGTTTTCCCTAAGGTCATGCAATCTGTCAAAGTCTACCTTCTTATAGTTCATTTAGTATAAGCTAAATCAACATTTTTCTACAAACTGGCTATCACTGAAGGAATTTGTTGATCTTTATTTCTTGATGTCTCTACCGAATAAATACCGTACGTAGTCAGCGGCTACTCTGGCCATATCAACATAAGACATTGTGCAGTTAGGTATTACAGCGATACTGATATAGTTGTTTTATTTGTCATACAGCATCCAGCTCCTGCGCCAATTTCCTTCCAGTGCATTTCTTTTTTACATTCTATTTTGGTTTCAACAAATAACACAATTGTGATATCAACTTTAGTGTGTGGCAATAGAATTTGTGTACCTTAAGATCATAGCCCAATCACTTTTAACTTTTGTTGTATCTTTGTCGTTAAAATGCACTCATCTGTAACTTAAAAAGTAAACTATCTTCTAACGTCTTTATGCACTGTATTCATGACTTTTCAGTCTTAAAGAAAAGAGAACCCACAAAACCCTATTACGTACAACAGTTAATAGAACCTGCAATTTATTGTATTGTCCCCGAGATGTCTGAAAATTTGTTTTCGACCCAGGGTTGCCATGTTAATGGTTCATGGTTGATTTTGTGTTCGCTCCACAGTTTTGTCGAGAGGGATAGTTTGGTACCAAGTTTGATCTCAAAATGTGAAAAAAATTTGCCGGACCTGGTGGACCCTTAAATAGAATTATTGTTCATAGTCTTTCCGTCTGTTTTATATTTTTTCCAGCGTGACCTGGGGCAATACTGGTAAGAGGTACATGTTCTGTGATGTAGTAGCATCACGATATGGTAAAAGGAAAAAGTTATTATTTTTTCGATATCTCGGCTCTGCATAGGCATAATGGCTTCAAGTCCTGTGAAAAACGTATTTTTTGACGTTACGAAGAATATAAAACAAATATTTTGGTTAGCTGGTTATATAGTTGTCATAAGATGATACCTAAACCATAGCAGTAATGTGGGCAATTTTTGTTTCCATTTGTCATTTTTACAAGTCTTTCAGTTTTGTCGGATTCTGTATTAATATTGTTGAAAACTGATGTTGCCTATTATACGCAGCGATTTGCTACGATTGTGTTAAAAAAATTCGAACGAATAGCTGGAGCGTAGCGTCTCAGTTATATGTCATTTTGTGGGTAATTTTATTGCGAAATATGGTTTGATGGCGTAATTTCTTTCTGCGGGTAAAATGGAAAATGTAATTCAATACGATTTGTTGCCTTGTTTCAATGAGTAAGTTTGACGGAGGTAGTTTTTAAACTGGTGTGGTTTTCTGAGCACACTGAACCAGGAATTGCGGAGACAATCTGATTTTTTTGCAGTTTGTGCCAGGTTCAGCATAACTATTTTAGTGGTTTGTACGATAAGACATTCAATTTCAATATCGATAATATTTTCTGAGAAAAAATTCCAAATTCTAAATCAATACCTTTTTGCCTTGCTTCGTTGAGTATGTGTGTTAGATTTCTAAGAGATAGCTTTTGAACTGTTTGCGTTTTTGATTTTTCATGCGCATATCGTGCCATAGAGATCGAAAACAAACTGATCTTAGGCTGTTTTCCAGTTTTTTTGCGTTGTACAAAGAACCGTTTTGGTATCATGGAAGCAATTCTACGTATTCTATGTCACGTGAAGTGATACAGCTAGGTGAAAAGTGGTTGCTATCGGTGGGAACAGTGAGTTAAGCTGCCGATATAGTTATCATAGATCGTTAAAATTGATTTTAGGCTCTACAATTGTCGGTTTGAGTAATTTTGGTGCAGTATATATTGATTTTTCCAAATGAGATAAATAATAAACTTTTCTAGTAACGTCGCTAAAACGGCCCTGGACGACGTTAAGTAAACCCTTGTAAGTGTTTAATTTTTCGTTACATTGAGAATATATTATATATACTTATCATAGGTTGTAACAAGGAATGTATTGGCATTTTTTAGTTTTCTGTTATGAAATAGAAAAACAAGGGTTTGGCGCTGTACTGTTACAAACCAGTTCACTTCGTGAATTCATGGTCGAATTGTCAGATTTCACATCCATGAACGTTCATATGTTGTAGAACATAACGTACAACGTTACCCATGTTGTCGCTATAAATGTATACAGATTTATAAAATTTTTGCTACAACTAAATACTTATAGTAATTTCTTATGCTATCGTTGAAGGCAGATACCTGACTAGTGTCGTTGTAAAGTTCAGATTGAGTGCAATTAGCATGTTTATGTTATCGAATAACTAACCTGAGCAGTAAAAGACATCTGGTATACTATTCGGTAGTGGAACTATATTTGTGAGCGGAGCTTGGGCTGTGACATTACGAATGTACTCAATTTTATGTTCTTCAAATAACTACATTGCATAGGGCTTTATCATTGGTAAAAATATTGTAATAAAATCTTCGACCCAAAAAACTCTATAATGGTTTGATCGAAACGATTCTATTTCAATAATTAACACAAATATTGCAAAATTCTCTATTTTAGCTGCATAAGCTTAACTAATTAGCTAATTACTGATTAACCACTCAAAATTTTTTAATCCCAAATATCACGTGCACACTCTGACATGATAGGCTTTCAAACAAAAAAAAGTTTTTTAAAATCTGTTCAGTGGTTCTTGAGATCCGTCGGACCGACCGGACGGACATCGACTTTTTTGGTCACAGACAGAAAATAAAAACGCTTCGCTCGGCTTCGCCTCGCTCCGCTCAGCTAGTCGGTAGTGGAACTACATTTGTGAGCGGAGCTTGGGCTTGAGTTGGAATGTAAAATCAGTTCAGTGGTTCTTGAGATCCGTCGGACCGAACGAACGAACGGACGGACATCGACTTTTTTAGTCACAGACAGAAAATAAAAACGCTTCGCCTCGCTCCGCTCAAAAACGTTTCGCTCGGCTTCTCCTCGGTCCGCTCAATACAAATTCTTAGTATCAGGAGATTCCGCTTTCTCGTTAAACGAAACGATCACATTTTTATACTCGATTATTTGTTTGTTTTGTTGGCAAAATCAGAAAACAAAGTGTTGCATAATCTAGGTATCTAGTGCTGGTCTCTCCACAGGTTCAAAATTTTGCCTGGGGGGCTTTGAGTTGGTGCCCCAGCTCTAACCGGAGAGAACTTACCTGAGGGGAATTTCCCCAGCTTAGCTCAGGGAAAACCGTACTCCCAGGCCAACTGTGCATTTTTCGAGTATTTGAAGCATACGCAAAATTTTTATCATTGCTTATTGTGCATATTTTTTGTTTAAACACTGAAAGCCTTTATTCATGCGGGACACGTTACTTTACATAAGATTTATCATAAATAGTCGAAATTTAAGCTTTTAAATTCAGTTTTGTTATAACAGTTTCTTTTTTGAACGATCATTTTTGGTGTGACCTGAGGGGAGGTGCTGGGGAGTTGACCTAGGAGAAACCAAAATATACCTGGGGAGTCGCCGAGATCCTGGGGGGCCTCCTCTGTGGAGAGGCTAGTACTACACGAAGCAAAGACATCCGAATTGAACCTTTCGTAAAAGCACCGGGCCCCTATAAGTTTTGTTGAGAAACTAATTTTCACTTATTTGTGAGCAATCACAAAACCGACTGCGTTGTATTGGAACTATATACATACAGAGTCCCGTCAAGTGACAGTGATTCCCATTTCGCAACGTTTAACGATCAATAAAGGAGTGGGCACGAGCTGTGTATTAGGTGCATTAGGTCCTGCGGTATGCTTCCATTTACACAACTTCACTTTTGTATTACTAATTATAGTTCCGGATGTTGGATCTGGGTTGTTAGATGCTGAAGATGTTGAAGCCGCTGTTAGTTTGGAGGATCGGTAATCCATTTTTATATTTATGCCTTTGGGTATGCAAATAGCAATAGCAGGGAGTAGCCGGAATTTCGGTTGCGGCAGAATTCGGGTATATACCGGTTTCGGTTGATTTTTTCCGGAATTGAAGTTACAGTTTCACGCCTGTTGGATATCTGCATGACGAAATTTGTAATTTTATTGCCTAGTCAAAACTAGCTAACAAACTAAACCATATGCCCAGCACTAGTCATGGTGTTCTTTGTACAACACAAAACAAAATATTTTTTGTCTTTGTGATCACCGTGGTACCTTTGATTAGCACTTTAATTTCTCAACAGTCTTTTTTCCGCCTCTACTCAACAGTTTCTAAGGCACAAAGAGATAACGCTAGTCAATCAAAATAAAACTCTAACATATTTGTAATTATTGAAGTAAATTTTCAATACTTAATAGTGCTTCCTCCGGGCAAATGCGGGAACGCAGGAACCTACCTGCTGAGTGGGGCATAGAAAAGTGTCGAAAAATTTAAAATTTTGAGAAAAGTGCTAAATGTGTCTTTTTCAATAATGGCAGGATAGTCGCGACAAAATTTACACCCATTTTGGCTCCGATTTTTTTTCACAGAACGACAGAGGATAACCACTGTGGGCTGAGAAATTTGAGTAATTTGCCAAAATTTCACTTTTGAAAAAACTTAAGTATTTATTTCACCATGCAGCACCTTTTAACTGAAATGACTTACCAGTGAATTTTAAAACAAACCAACGTGTTTAACCGGCTAACCAACCCTATATGCACATCGTTCATCATCAACAAACATGATACTCATTTGTACTCTGTGTTATACCTTATTGAAAGACGATGTTCCGTTTCCAGTTCGCTGTCCGGTTCCGGCTAATTTCGGTTCCTCACTATCAAATGGGTCGTTTCAAATAACTATTCACTGGCTTCGAAATCATAAATGGAAGTAACAACATACTGTTAGCCACAAATACCAGCTCAAAAATAAGCGAATGTGTGATCTTTCCAGGGAAAGAAGCTATTTGAACCTAGGTTACACTTTCCTGCCGTCAAATCAAACAAAAAAAATGGCTGAAATGGTAAACGGTATATACAGCGGAAGGCAACACAAAAGATTTCTCACCGTAGTATCAACGCTTCGAGGGTTTTGATAGATTTTTTGTAGAAGAATATCGTAGCTGACTAATCGCCGTCAGTCAGTTATATTATTTTGGGGGTACAGAATGTACAGTGCAAGACGTACAGCGAAGACGGCTCTTTTGGTCCTTAACTCAGGGACTTATTGATCTTTTCTGACAATTTTGCAGCAGAAGAACGTCGTTGCTAACAATTTTACATGAAATCAAACATAAAATTGTCGGCATGCGGAAACAGGTAGCGTGACGTGCAACGCAAGTCAGCTCGACGCCTTGACGTTCTCTGAGAAGCTTTGCAGTAGAAGACCTTCGTGGATGGCATATTGTCATCAAAAGAAATAGAAAAGTTTTTGTGGGCAGGGGGAAGTCGGTAAAGTAAACCGCAAGCCAACTCAAACGTTATGTCCTTAACTCAACGAACGTTTGCGGTTTTCCCAAACATTGGAGTAAAAGAACGCCGTGCCTGATAAATTGTCATTAAATAAAGCATAACTTTTTGTTCTAGGGAGGTAGTGGGTTCAAGTAGGTTGAGGAACAGCAAAAGGCACTAAAACGTTTGGTCTTAATTTAGCGATGTCTTGACATTTTCGTTGAAACTGTGGAGTGAAAGAACGTCGTAGCTGATATATTGTAAGCACATCAAACATAAAATTTTTTTGGTCATTTCCTGACAAACTTTGCAGGAGAAGAACGCCTTGGCTGATAAATTGCCATGAATTCAAACATATTTTGCTCTGGGGGAGAGGGAACAGGTCAAGGGGGTTACCGCGCATGGAACTAATATGCTTGGTCGACACTCAAAGGCGCCTTGAGGTGTTCTGACAAACTTTGTAGTAAAGAACGTCGGGACTGTCAAATTGTGACTAACTAAAACATGAAAAATTTGTGGTCGTGGGGAGACGTTGAGTGAGATACACACAAGTGATCTTAAGCATCTGATCCTTCAGTCTGCTACTTTGCGGTGTCGATGTAGATACTGAAATATGTTGTCAAATATGCTGAGTCTACTTTTACCAGATTGTTGCAAAGTCATCTCCATAAAGTGCAAAATATGGTGCAACACGTAAGTATACGAAAATGACCTTTATCACTGATAGGGGAGATGGTACCTTAACGTTACTTCGGTATAATGATACTTTTAGTTATGTCCGTGGCTCGGTCGTCACTAAGGGGTTTCCCCGGAAATACTTTAAAATTTGTCTATCCTGACAGTCCAGACCGTCGAAATTTTTCTGGTCATTACTGTAAATTCACAATTTTTCCAAAATTAAATTTGGCCTTGAACGTTGAGGTATAATTCATTAGAATGAGTTGCGATAACGTTTTTCCAAACGCGATGTAATGCAAACTGCCTCTAAAACTAAGCTTCGGCAAATTTGGTGCAGTGTTAGACAAAAATTTATGTTTGATATTAGCTTATAGATTGTAGATTATAGAAGTTTGACTTAGTCGGTCTGGGCCGGTCCCTACTGAAATTATTCTGTGTAGTAAAGGTTGCATCACTAGTTATTTGAATAAAGGGTATCCTCACACCGAGCCGCAATATGCTTCTCTAAGATTCACCAAATATGCAGGTTAGGATGTTAAAGCTAGAGTCATAGTTTGAGAGGTCAGTTCAAGATATATACTGATTATCCATATTATTATTGGTTTGTTGTTATATAAATTCTACCCAAACAAATTTCCCGTGTCGAGTCATATCTATTTGCTTACTGTTTTTAAAAGACGAGCTTGTTATAAGGTTGTCTCGAACGTAGCTACTATCGGTTTTGTTCGCACGAAGTCTTGTGGCATTCGCAGGCTGGTCTTGTACTTGTGTTTAAATGGTCAGCCATTGCTTTCGACAGAGGGTGCTGGAATGATTATCGTGAAAGTTTCTTTTTTGTCCGTTGGTATCACTCATAACTCATGTTCGAGTGGATAGGTTTCAATAAATTTTTTGATCGATAACAAAAATGTTAACATTTCTGACCACGTAAAAACTTAGTTTTTAAAGGTTTTTACCAAATCTGGTCATACAGGTGCCAGGGTTTCGCTGCCCATATCTAGCGATACAGGCACCACGAGAAACAGAGACGACTTTACGAAAATCAGCTTATCGAGATAACAACTCTGTCGGACCGCTTTCTAGGCAAATGTGGGCCCGAATATGGTTCGTCGACACTTTGCCAGAAATATGGATTTTTTTAAATTATTGTATGATATTGTGTGCTCTTATCCTATAACGAGCGTCTATTAGATTATCAAGCATGATAACTATGATGATTTTGTTATCTAAAGTCGAACTTGATTATTCAAATGAACGAGCGGAGTTTACACCGAGGGCTCTAGTTGGAAAATCATGAAAATTTCTATTTTTTCATATATGGATGGATGGATTTCGATAATTTTTTATTCGAAAGCAAAAGGATGTGCTTTTTAGCTGAAAACTCGAACTGCTCCGACCCTATCTTCGGGGCCAAAATGGCAACAAACATGTTTTTTAAGAATTCCTTGCCAAATTTGGGCATGCGATTACCGGTTTTTCGCAGCGACATATCTTGCGGTCCAGACTTTACATCGAAAACCCTCAAAACATGAACAGCTCATCGAGATCTACAACCTTGCTGAACCCGCCTTTTTTTGTGGGACCACTCTCTGGGCCGCTGTGTGCCTCAATGTGGCTCTACGACCATTTGTCAGAAATATTGATTTTTCAAATTTGGGCATATTATGCTGAATCCAACAAATTGATTACCTTGAGACTAGCTTGTATATTTCATATATTTCTTGATTTTCAATTGATTTAGGGTCAGTGAACTCGTGTTCCAGAATATTGTTGTCTTCATTTGCTTTGTTATGTATTGCTTACAGGTCATAAAGAATTGTCTATAGGTTTTCCGGTAAATGTGAATATGATAGTTAGGTTATCTATAGTTCAGAACGAGTGTCTTATGCCTTTTCCATCGCTTTTCATTGGTGTTAGGGACAACGAACCCGATTTCCAAAATATAGTCTATCTTCAATAAGTACATGGCATCAAACATAGCCTGTATAGAAGTTTTGCGGTATGCTGAATGCAACTATTTGATTATCTAACGTGCATATTTCACATAATTCATGGGATTTCAATAGGTTTAGGGTTAGTGAAAACGATTTCCAGAACATAGTCTGTCTTCAGTTGTTTGGTTACGTATTGCGTACAGGCCATCAAGGATTGTCTATATAGTCTTTCCGGAAGGGTTTGCTTTGTGTATTACACCTCGTAAATACAGAATATGACACGCAGAGTTTAATTACACGAAATTTAGAAGAAAATTTACACACAGTTTTATACACATATCAATTCTGATACTTGTTTGAAATATAGCAGTGGGTACTTAAATTTGGCAAGTGTGTTAGTTGGCGGCTTCATACGGGTGTTTTTCAACAAGAATTTGAAAATCTTGAATTTGATAAGCGCGTAGTCTTATTCACTTGATATCCAAGCGTGAAGTCTTCGAGATGTATACTGCAGCATAAAACATTCAGTACCACTTGGGATTGTATTTTATATATATTATATGCAATGTATAATGCATATATACAATGATTTTGTATGTATGGCGCACACTTAAAATACATATTGTGGACGAATTTTACACGAAACCACGTTCGATCCGTGTCCCCTTTTCTTGCGTGTTACTAGTATAAAATCGCTCTTGCATCCAAAATACAGTACTCGTCAGAGATGAGTGTCACCTTTCGAATGAACGAACGTCGAACAGAAATCGAACAAAATTTATTATTGAACAAATCATGAACGCTTTCGGAACAAACTTCGAACAGCTCTCGAACAAATTAAAAAAAGCGCGCCAGGTTGTCGAACACGGCTCGGATTAAATTCGAACAAACTTTTGAAGTTATCAAACGAACATTGAGCGAATATCGAACGAACAGCACTTATTTCTGGCGAGTGATGTATGTTTCCCGAAGAACTGATTCATGTTTCAATGATATTGCGTTCCGATGTTCATGCTGATGTCTGGTTTTCAGTGCAAAAGGTACTAAGACTAGGTTTTTATTTCAGAATACCACCGACCGTTGGATGCACTCCTGCAGTAGAAGAATCGAATGATACAAGAATGTCGCGTAGGTTGACTAACAATACTTTATGTGTAGCAGATGCGAAACGGACACAAGGCTTCACATGATTTATTAGTGTTTCGACATGATCCGCTATCTATCCATATGGTAATACAGTCTCTGTTAACTAAATGGCGAATGCTGAGGTGCGCTAGGTGCCGGTGAACTAAATTATTGTTGTATCATCAGTAATACTTCATTCTTCCTAAAATTTATATAACTGGTGTTTTGTTTTACAATGCCTCCTGCAGTGAATGGTTCGCCTATTTGTATGTAATCCCTGTAAGATAAATTTTCACAAGATGGCTCAGCATTTTGTGGTTGTCTTCCTCATTATCCGGCGATGGTCTTTCTCATGGGATGGCTACGCCTTAAAATAGTCTTGGCGTCTTTTCCATGAAACTGAAGATTCGTCGCATGTTCTTTGGACTAGTTACCTATCAGAAGGATTGGTGCATATATTCCCAGTGATAAAATGCTAAATTTGGCACTGCGTGTTCTGTCGGACTAGGACTTACTGGAGTGATTATGTAGACTTGGTCCCCATTGATTTGCGATACAAATAGGGCATTCATGAATTTACATCACTTTCAGGCTATTTCAGAACATTTCTTTATTTAACCATTTAAATTAAAAGACATGCATAAGAACCTCAACCTCAGTATTCCAGGCTGGATTTCTTACATATGAATTCCCACTTTTTAAGCTAGGGCTGATACAGAATGGTCATGCACAAATTTGCATGTTATTTATTAAGCAGAAATCATTTAAGCGAACTGTTATGTGCTTAGGAAGTTAAACCATACTATATTAGATTAATGTTCTCACAATACCCATATTCGTTGAACTTGCGGGTTCACAACCCTCTGAAACGTGGGGAGAACTGGGGGCCCATGTTTATTCTCGAGGGAAATTTCAAAATATGGCAATAAATTTTGCTTTAAAATACTAAATATTTCCATATTTTCTTATAGTTACTGTGGTGCATGAATGTTCAAGGTATGAAACTACGTTTTAGCATTAAGAATAGTGGTAGGTAGCGTTTGAAAACATTTTAGATAATAAAAAATAAAACTTGGAGTCTTAAAAACTTTGGATTTAGTTGAACATGGAGGGTTTCGGCCGAGTGTTGGGGACGGACATGGGGAAAAACCTCACGAACATGGTGGTCTCCGGACCCTCCCATTATGTACAGACTAGCTGAATCATCTGAACTCCCGTCTTTCGAAGTTGGGATTGTTTTAGAGCGGACTTTAAGAGACTTGTGCCAAGGTGGAATATGGAAACGGTTACCTCTGACGTGGAGTGCGGCGATTTTTTAATGTTGCTAGTATTGTACCGGGATCATTTCACGAAACCATGTCATTTTAGTCGGGGGGGGGGGCTACATCGGCACTTTTTGGCCCATACCACCAGTCTTTTGTTAGGAAATTTAATGTCGCTGTGAGATGTAGTAATAGCATATCCGACGATCATAACGAGGTATGGTGGACCTCTGTACCCCAAACATAGCAGGAGCCAGAGGCCCTCAACCCGGGTTGGTCAAATGAAGCGAAAAACACATGTCCTAATATAAACGTTCGCCGTATCGCTAGCACGTGATACATATATGTGTTTTTCATTTCACTGTGATCCATTGGTATTTGCTAATTTTTCCGGAAAAACTTGGGAGTAAGCATCGACACTGAAGCTGACGTCAAGCTTCCGAAAATTTTTTTCGTGACATGTAGCCCCCCCGACCAAGGTCAAATCTGGCAGCTTTCAGACGCTGGTAAATAACGTAAAAGTGCACTAGCGCCAAAAATGCTATATAACGGTAATCGCAATCAGTACAGGTGTTATTGAAAAAACAATATCAGCGTCTGTCCATGTGTTATTTCATTATGAGGTCGAAGGTCATAAAATGCCAAAAATGGGGTATGCAAAATGTAGCCCCCCCCGACCTGACCAAACTTAAATTTAAAAACGCCAAATTTAGCATACAGTCTTACAATAGGCCGGATATAAACATAGTAAAGCCCCACTAGAATCGACCCATCTATTAAAAATTTTTAATGAAAATGTAGCCCCCCGACCTGTAGCCCCCCCGACCGCATGTATAATAAAAGTAATCGAAGGTCGCAAGAATCATATTAGTATATAAGTTCATCATCATTGCACTATGATATGGGGCCGCGCTGTTAACTGGGCAGCTAAGAAACCCTTCTGCCTGCCCGCACATCTATTACACGCATTGTCCTTGGTATCATCACTTAAATGTAAACTGGTCATAGATCAATTATTGTATTTGTTTTACACCAGCTTACATATAGAATGTATAGAAGTAGCTAAAGTTTGGCGCGTTGCATGTTGTAGGAAGTTGTAGCCCCCCCCCCCCCCGACCTGAGGTGTAGCCCCCCCGACTCAACATATCGGGGTGCCATTTTTTACAAGGCTTAAGGATCTGCCTGAAATTTTTTCTCAGACGTCCCCCGCTCATGGTTGGTTTGTGGGGATAAAATGGTATCTGTAGGTGCTGTCTCCGTTGCGCTAGAAAAACTTCTGCGACAGGCTTGTTCTAAATTGGTCGATTTTAACCCCAATAATGCCCTAGCAGCATCAATTTTAGGTCGCAAGTGCTCCAAATGGCTTGACTAGGACCATTTTGGATGGACTTGCATAAAAACAGACCATGGTTCGGGTGTCACTCCGTCAACACTACAGAATAATGACTTATTTCGGATTAAAATTCGACCCCCAGGGGGCCCTTTCCAACCCCTGTAGCAGGTTTCAGGTAGCTCGTTTTGCATAGAGACCTCGATATTCGAAAAATTCAGGGTTTTTTACATCGGAAGGGGTCTAGACACTGTACATTCGAAAACGTTTCATTTTGGCTTCAAAAAGTGGTGTTTCAAAAGTACATGGTTTCGTGAAATGACCCACCGTGTAACGAGCTATACTTACCTACACAAGCAACTATATCCTTCCGTTTCTTGCTTATTTCATTTTACCTACGTTTCCTGACCTGGCCGAGCGGTTGTAGGATGCCTCAATGTTGGTGATGCTCGACACTCATCGCTGTTCATTCCTAACCATAACATTCAACGGTCTTTGTCGCCATCTTGGGTATAATATTCCTGGAAATAGCAGTTCCGCTATATATATGGTTTGCCGTTTGCAGGTGGCCAGGGCACGGCCTCGTGGACGCTTTCGTGCGGGACAGCAGCCTCTAGTAATCGTTGTAGCCATCTTGCTGACACCATATAAAATACGTTACCAGCAAGACACATTTTTGCTAGGTTTGGAAGGTTCGGTGCTGCAGTTCACAGGTCCATCCGCAAGATCTCGAGAACGCGACGGCGAAAAATTTTTCGAAGACGTCCACCTGATATATGTAGCAAGGTCTTGGAGACCACGTTTCAGATATACACACTTATCAAGTTTCATGCGGTAGGACTGGCCGTGCGGCAGCATTGTAAATGTTAAGCTTTGTTTTGAGTGACATCGTTGCTTGTTCGAGTTGCCTAAAGCCACAGTATGCATCCCATGCATTTGTTATTCTGGTGCTAGCATCAGCTCCTAGGGAGATTTGGTTTCCCAGGTAAAGAATTTCTCAGCTTGTTCGATTGTCTTGCTCGCAATGATGGCGTTTGTGTTGCCCGCGATGCAGCAGCGCATGGTCTTCGTTTTGCTATCACCGATTTCAAGTCCCAGACGTTTGCTGTCTGGGCTGATTAGACATGGTAACGACTGCAGCTATGATGTGGATTCCCTAAAACTGCAACGCCATGGCCTTAAGCAGGGTCAGTGGAGTGCTTGCCAGTGTCGTCGTTTGCAACTCCATCACCTTCTATCTATCTGCATCATGGCTGAAAAACGTCTTGATCATGCATACCAGTTTAGCCAGCACTCAGTCTGCTTTTAGTATTTTATACAGCGATGGTCTATGAACACAGCCGAAGAGTATTTTAAAGTCAGCAATGTTAGTGTCGAGTCGTTCGTGTCGAGCTTGCAGTATCAGTCGTAATTATTTCAAAATCTGATCCACCGTGATACGAGCGAGGCGGAAGCTCATCTCTCGTGAACTGCTCCCTGTGGTGCTTGAAGCGATTAGCAGTCACGGTTTCTAGCACTTTGGATGCAGCGAGATGCAGCTGTGATTGTCTAATTTATCTCTCTTTTTGTAGAACGAAGTGATAAAGCCGCCCTTGGTATCGTTTTGATCCGCTAAATTTTATCAATCAATACGTGAAGATGTTTCGTTAGTGAGGCGTTGCTTGCTTTGCAGCATTCCGGTGGGATCCCGCCGCGCGTCCGTTGTGAAGACATATTAAGGGTTGAAGGGTTTCATCCTCTGACAGAGTTGTGGAATTGCAGTCGTAAAATCCCACAAACTCCAGATCCCTTCGGAAATTGGGTGATCCGAGGCGTGACGACAGTAAAGCGCTTCGAAGGGATGGCGCCGTCGCTACAACTAGGCGTCTGTCAATGTCTTATTACACCTTGAGTGTTGCGCTGCGATTGTGTTAAGTCTCGGTCAGGCGGAATTCTTTCCGCGCGTCATGTACGGCAGCCGCTTTCGACAATTCAGACGCGATGGTAGAATGTAATTGCAAACTGACCAGAACACTACCCTAAATGAAAAAAAGCCGCTGTCGACAGATTTCCGTGTTTGTCGCTGGCGCCGCTTGTGTTTGAAGTTGGTATTCACCAGGCTAAGATTAAGGAATGGCGCCGCTTGGATTAGGCTTCGTATAGTAACGGACAAAAATAAGTGCACAAAAACGAACGTAACTATGTTCGTTAAGACGCAAAGCAAAAAATTCGGTCATAAACATCACAACCACGCTCATTCGCTTTTCGTGTTCATTGTTATGCACATATTCTTGTACTTGATTGTACGTACACTACTCGTCAGAAATGAGTGTCACTTTTCGAACGAACGAACATGCTACAAAATTTATATATTCTCGAACAGCAACCGAAAGCTTTTCGAAACAGCTCTCGAACAGATTATAAAACGAGCTAGTTCGAACTTGCCTCGAGCAAAATTTTGAATTTATCAAACGAATAGCACTCAGTTCTGGCGAGTACTGTATATACAAATAAATCGAAATATATATAAACTAATATTTTGGTTGCCAAACTAAAACGCCTTTAGTTGCTGCAGCAATAACAACATAGTCATTTTAGCCTTTAAAACAGCGAAGCACACACGATTAACGGCGTAAACAACCATGGTAGAGTAAACATAACCGTTAACCATCGCCGATCGGTAACATTATTTTATATTCGGCTATTCAAAAATTCGTGATTGTTGTCATTAGACATTCAAAAATTTGACAAAATTCACTCCCCGTATTTGTATTCGTGTAACAGTAAAATTACAAAACTTTGGTCAACGAGCTATAGTGTGTTTCTAAGTGTGCTTCCTTAATATGCGCATAATGTGTAACTCGTTTGATTGGCTTTTCTTAGCTGTCTGAGACATGTTGTTTCCATAATCATACTATGCCTATGCCAATGTGTATTATTATTCCATACCACTGCACATAAATGTTTTCTATAATTATATTATTTATTAACTTTCCAGAACTGCCGGAGGTTCCAGAAAAAGACGCATCGGAAAATAGCGAAATGTGCTTTGACGACATCGATTTAGACGATCAGGGCAATGTGTCGAGACAATTTGACGACAGTGATTTTCAGATTATGGGTTGGTCTTATTTGCATTGACTGAATTGTGACACTCTTAATTCATTTTCTTATGTCAAAATAATTAATTTTTAATATATATATAAAACATAATTTTATCAGAGTTTGTGCATGATGCTTTTGTCTATGTACACAAATAATTATTACAGTATTTTGTGTTGTTTGTATTTCTGTTTTTCCGCTAAATGTTTGCCCTGGGATCATGAAATGTTATGGCGTACCATCAACAGCAGCGACTGTACACGTTTTACCGCGTCAGTCAGTTTCGAACTTCACGTCGTGGTTTAAAAAACACTGACAAAAGTAAAATATTCAAAATTTATTGTGATTACGTGAATTTCATTCGCTGCAATTGTTCAGTTATAGAGTTTGGTTTTTCGCTGGGGTTGCGGGACTGCCTGGCTAGAACGTCTTAGTGGTTCTATATTCGACATATGTTAGGGGTTCTGTATTCGATTCGATTCTCAACGGTTAAATCTAAGTCTACAGTTACGCGTTTTAATACCGATCGGTTCCAATGTTTCGAAATACGCGTCGAATTTCATAAACGTTACTTCGAGATGTCCGGCGTTTCTATGTTACGGGACAATAGAAATAGTGGGATATTCAGTGATGGCATACAACATTTCATCTGTTTGCAGTGATGTGTTGGGTGTCAAACCACATCACGTTAAAACATGGGTTTCGGCTTATTCGAGCCAGGGTGTCGACGTTTTTGTAATCTAGTCAAACGGTCTATAAACGTGGAAGTAGAAAAGAAATGGTACGATTACCCTTCTAATACACGCTAAAGTCGGGCAAAGCTGGTGGCGATGATGGTATACCTCCCGAAATCTATGAACACGGCGGCGTAAAACTACCAAATGACTTAACTCTTTTGCTGAACGGTGTATGGAACGCTAAGCACATTCCAGATTGATGGTAGGCAGCCGAGCTAATACCTTTATTTCAAAAAGGGATCTCAGCATCTGTAAAAACGACTGTGGTATAAGCCTCCTGCACATTGCTTTTAAAATACTTGAAGCGGTTCTAATTGACAGATTGAATTCTTGGCATGATCTCAACATCTCTGCAAAAACGACTGTGGTATAAGCCTCCTGCACATTGCTTTTAAAATACTTGAAGCGGTTCTAATTGGCAGATTGAATTCTTGGCATGATCTCAACAAACGTGAAAACCAAGCTGGTTTTAGGCCAGGACTCCGTCGTATCGATCAAATATTCACCTTTGGACAGATTATCGACGCGCGAAATGAATTTATTCGTTCTACTTATGTTGCATTTTGTGGATTTTGCTGCTGAGTTTGACAGCATAGATCGTGACTGTTTATGGCGTATTATATTATCCACTGGTGTGCCAGTTAAGATTGTCTCAATGTTCAAAGCGCTTTACTGCTGCACAAAGTGTTACATACGCTTCTACGACACCAAATCTCAATGTTTTGAGGTGCATGCGGGGTGAGACAAGGAGGCATATCTTCTCTTATGCTTTTTGATTGGGGTATCGACAACTGTGCTTTAGACATGTTCCGTGACAGCGTGTTTATTGGTGGGGAGAGCAGTAGTGAAAACTTTGTCCTTCCGGACTTAACATTTGCTGATGAATATAGCCTTTATTGTAGAAACGTCTGAACAACTGCGACGTATGTTGAACCGTTTTCATGAAAATGCTTCTCGCATCGGTCTGGTCATCAGTAAATAAAAAACGAAATTGTTTTGTTGTAACAGCCAATTAAATCCCACGATTACTATTAACAATGAACCCATTGAATACGCGGAACAGTTTACGTACCTTGGCAGCGTTATATTTCCGACGGGTGAAGGATCGGTTGAAATACGTGCTCGCATAGCAAAAGCGTACAATGCATTGTTTTCCTTGAAATCGTTAAGGGGCAATCGCGGCGTATCTCTCGCCATGACGAAACGCTATATCTTGCCACTCTTTGGCCTGTTTGCTCTATGCTTACGAATAATGGCCAGTAAAAGCTGAACATGTACATCGTCTTGATGTTTTTGATCACCGAATAATGCGTTGGGGTCTTCATGTTTAATATCTCGACCGTGTCACTAATACCGAAGTCCATCGTCGTTTCAACCGAAGTCGTGTACTATGGTTTGGTCACGTAACCAGGATGGAACATAATATACTACCCTACATGTCTTTGTTCCATCCAGTTCCCAAAGATGATGCATGGGTTATACCCTTCCCCACCGTGCGATACCCGATGTAAATTATTCAAAAATGCAGCCAGTGTATCTTATAGTGAACCGAAATGCTGTCACATTCCAAGCGCAGTATCTAAAGCTCATGGGAGACATTACTCAAGACCGATCTGATCTAGATAATCGAAGCTGGTCGAAGATGTGAGCTGCCAATGTCCACTGAGGATACACAACAAATTAATGATGATGAATGATAGTTCTTTGTATTCTATTATGACATCAAAACGGACAAATATAAATTTTTTCGATGTAGTTTTGCTTAGCATGCTAGAATTGGCCCGGAATCAAAATTTTGTGTTGCTTTAAAAGCGTCTGTCTTCGGCTCTGCTAGAGCCTTATAACGAAGGATAACACAAAATCGTAAATTTGTCCGCGTGTTGTGATTTGAAAACCTAGAAAGTTTCTATGTTTTTCAACGAACAAGCTGTTTCGATGTGCTGAATAGAACTGCCGTATTGAGATTAATGTATTGATATTATGTTAGCACCTTTCTGTAACTTTGAAATAAGCTGAAGAGACTCACTCATTTTGGCACCGGAATTGTCGAAAGATATTATTGAGTTTCAGTATGGAAACATATAATTGGCTATTGGATATGTGTCTTTGTTACTAGGTTGCTTAAAATGTTTATAAATTAGCGTTTAGGATATCGGCAGCGTTCGATTTTATGCACATAATCATAGTCGTATCTATAATCTGGCTTTTTCACCGAGGGGGAGTGCTCCCTTGGCTCTGGGTGTTTCGATGTCCCCCAAGCGTCTCTATTTCAGCCCGGGTATTTTTGCACGACTAAAAATAGTTCTCTGTAACCTTACGGAACGAAAAAATCCCTAAATTTTTGCTATGCAGGACTTAATACGCTAAAATTGCTGTCATGTTTTAGAGTTTCACTATAAACCTGCATTAATACTGTACGTATATTTACCTGAATCATCTATTTATGTTACATTCGTGTGTTTTGCCTTCGATTTTGGGTGAAACACTTTTTTGCCCCACACTTCAATTTGGAGGCCATCAGTTCGGTTCCCCCAGGTACTTTGGAGGCAGTTTTGAAAAGCTAAATAATTTAATTTGTTATTGTGTCGTAACTGCAACACTTTAGATAGTGGCGAGCAGGTTGGATTCATAGATAATGTTGAACAAAAAGAGGCCAACAAAGAAAACCTGGAATCGGTAAGTTATCTTTGTACGTTTTCTGAAAACGCAAATTATATTAAGATTATACAAATGCATAACAAAAATAATGTACATGAAATATATCCGGATATAATTCATCTAGGCAATCGCAAATAGAAATAATGCGACTTTTCGAATTTTTGTAGCAATAGATAATGACCTATATGAGGGCATTCAAACACGTTTTAAATAATTGTTTTGCTGGGCCCACGTGACAAATTTACAGTGGTCTGTTTCTGTATTGTCGAAAGCTACGTGTTCAACATTTTGTCTAATTATTTTTAGCTTTTGAATTTGGCAGAGACGCTGGTTTTTGAATTTGATTTGATATGTTTGAAAAATCGGAATATATTCGTCGTCGAAGTCATCGGAATATATTCATCTTTGTTTTTGAATAGGTTTTGGGATATTTTCGTTTCCTCGCTAGCCAAATTTCATCCAAACTGCTTATGAGAGAAAGATACCAGTTATTTCATGTCGATCTGCTTAGCGTTACTGTACCGACCATGAAATTCTATTATTTTTGTGCGGCTAGTTTTTACAGTATAACCGGAATTTCGGATTCGGAGGATTTTTCTGAACATACGGGGATAAAATAGCAATAACGAGTTTGCTTGATGTTATATTTCTATGTAGTTGAAACGGAGCGTAGGAGTGACAGTTTCAACTCAGGGAGCTCGGGGAAAATCGTGAAAATTTCTTTTTTGTCTGTCGCTGTCATTCATAACTCATTTTGGGATGAACAGATTTAGACAATTTTTTGTTTGATATTGCTTCAGACCTTTACTTGAACACGAACAGCTCCGACCCTATCTTCCGGGTCAAAAAGGGCCAAAAACGGTTTTTAAAGGTTGTTTGCCAAATCTGGCCATACGGTTATCAGTAGTTCGCAGCCCATATCTCGCCACACAGGCTTCCATGGAGACCACCATGCAGAGTCAGCTCAACGAAATATAGAAGTTTTCTGACCGCGACTTTTTTGGGGCTACTCCCAGGGCCAGTGTGAGCCGAATATGGTTCGTCGACCGTTTTCTAGAAATGACGATTTTTTTAAATTTCGCCGCATTATTCCTTGTGATTTTACGTTACAATGATTGCCTATTAGGTTATAACGCACGCTGGATATGAAGGTTTGCTATCTAGAGTCCAACTTGGCTGTATTACGCTTTTTCATGTAATTTCAAGTGTTTTATGGTCGTCGAACCCAATTTCCAAAATGTACGTTTTCATTTGTCTAATTATTATATGCTTACATGGCGTCATGAATGGTCTATATACAATACGCGTCAGAAATGACTGTCGCATTTTGAGCAAGCTGCGAGCGTTTGGCTCGCTCCAATTTCGAAACTATTTAAATTTATGATAAATTCTTTTTTAGAACAAATTTGTTTCCAACGAGTCGCGAGCGAGCGACAGTCATTTCTAGTTGGTAGTGTAGGTATTTTTGAGGGCTGAATACAATGATTTGGCTATCTAGATTCTAGCGTGCATATTTCATGATTTTCATTTGGTTTAGGGTCAGTGAACCCGATTTCCAGAATATAGTATGTCTTCAGCGCTGTTTGGTTTCGTATTGCGTACAGGTAATCAATAATTTGTCAATAGAGGTTTTCCGCTAGGCTAGGTTATCTAGAGACCAGCACAGATACTTGATGCGCTGTCAGTTGTTTTTCATGGGTTTAGGGTTGATGAGGTTTTACGATTTTCAATGTGTTTACGGTGGTATATACATCGAACACAGGCTGTTACAGATGATTAAACAAAATGATAATTAAAAAATGTAAAAACGCGCGCTCCGTTTCCACATCGCTTGCGAGATACTAGTGTTTAAGCATTTAAACATAAGCTCGTGAATAACGCGAAAAACCATTAGTTCGTGCCTTCGTTAGATTAACATAGCTTCCTGATTGTATATCGGCACCGTCTAAAATTCGGTCATACGTGAACTGGTATGTTTAAACGTCAAGTTTTAAAAATTGCTGAATGTGCATGAAATTTAGCAGAGAATATCTGATTCAACGGAGAAGGTCAAAAGCCTTTTAATTATTGTCATTGAATTGATACTAACTTGAAGCAAAATGGTATCTGTGTATAAATTTATTGTTTCATGAAGTTGAATTTTTTGTATACTTGGATCAGGTACATAATGAATTTTGATCTGAATTTGCGCTTATTACATTTGTTTCGTAACCTCAAGCTATGCCTAATCTAAGGTCTTTATATGAGCCTTATAATACTAAGTTTAACGCTATGTCTGGGGCTCCCACCTCCGCGCGCTAAAGCATTTCGTTTTCTTAAGAAATAACATTGCCCCCTCAACTTTCATTGGACCAATAAAACTGATGCTTGAAATACAACTTATGAAGTATGTAGCGGAGTTTATTTAAGGAAAATAGCTATAATCAATCAAGTTCTTAATTACAGTTACGGACGACAATATGTGCATAAAAACGAATGTTAGAATGTTTGTTTACAAACGAACGCAAACAAATTTGGCGTGTCATAGAACAAATTTTTTGTCTTCTTGAACATTGTTGTGTTCATTTTTTGTGCACTTATTTCTGTTCCAAAATTATATTGTATTGTCAAAATCTTATTTTTTTCGGGAATCAAGTCTAATAATATGATTCTGATACCGTTCTTGACAGTGCAACGTGGTTTAATTCTCGGAAGGCAGTTGTGGTAATAAAGATAGAAAAATTCCTCGATTTAATATAATATATGTATATATATATATATAATATTTAATATCAATATGTTTTTGTTCAAGGTGAAACTTGTTACTTGCCACAATGTGCCGAATGTAATAGTTGACTCAACAAAACCACATCTACAGTACTCGCCAAAAATGACCGTCGCATTTCGAGCGAGCGAGTTCGAGCGAGTCGCGAGCGAGTCGCGAGCGAGTGGCTCGCTCGAGATTTCGCAACTATTTAAATTAATAGAAAATTCTATTTTTAGAACAAATTTATTTCGAGCGAGTCGCGAGCGAATGTCGAGCGAGTCGCGAGCGAGCGACAGTCATTTTTGGCGGGTACTGTATTGGAACTACATCGATCTATAATCGTTATTTTTAATAATACGTTTCAATCGACTCTACTTTTTTATTTTTAAAAGTATATTCAAGCAAAATTTGAGGTTATTAAAATCATATTCTAGAATAGATTATTATAGTATTCGGTTTATCATCACTCACAGTTCACATATTTTTCACTCATTTTTCGAACATCGGTGGATATTATTTCTCAGGAGAAAATACTTAAATCTTTGTTAACAACTAAATCGCCATTATTTTGTTCGACATTTAGCTGATCTGTACAATGATAATGATAAGGCATTTGCTATGTCTCAAAAAGATATCACCAATGTTATTACTCAGTTGTAAATATTCAATTTGCTTTGTGATAGCTGCTACAACTACTGTCAACTCCTAAGTTGAGATAATTTATAATATGAAATTTGAAATTATTGTTGATAATAATCATTGAAAACATGGAAAGAAAGTTTTGGCAATAAACTGCATTTAGCTATTTAACTATGTGTATTTTAGTTCAATAACGAACTTTTGGATGAAGTTATTTCGGGCGAAGACCGTTCAGCAGTTGTTGCGGCGCAACTTACTCATCTTCCAGGAAATTCTGGTTCAAGCAGTTGTAGTCCACCTCTGGACGCCGTTGCACTAGCTCAGAGTGGGTGTAGTGGAACTAATGTCATAATTAGACAGGGTTGTGCAACGAAATACTGGACTATGGATACCAATCCTGTGGGTGATCAGATTTACGGAGTTGCTAATGCTAATGAAAGTGTACAGAGCAAGTCTTCGCCTGCTGTGGATCAATTTCGTGGATGCGAGGAATCGTCAGTGAGACACGTTAATTCGCAACAAAACAGTCGTATGAACAGCGGGAGTGAAAAAGAAGATACGGTAGCAACCATTAATTCAGTATATTGCCGCGGTCGGTCGGACGACGTTGGGCATGCACTGAGTGTATGCGACAATTATTTGGATGACAACAACATTAAATTTCGAGTGAGTTCTAGGGATCCAGAATTGGTTTTTTAAACTATCGTTTAAAACTCAGAACTGCTCTAAAAGACTTTCTAATCTCTGCAAAACAAATATAAAGCGTAACACTAACACATTGTAACTGCTGGCTTCTTCATTCGGTCAAAATTTTGTCGGGAGGGGGCATGAACAGAAAGGTTGGTTCGGCAGTAGGGCGCAGCGTTTTTACGGATACATGAAATTGAGTACATACCTCTGAATTCGAGGGTCGTCGAAGTGTACAAATTGCCAGAATTCAGCATTTTTCAGTTTAATGCGCCAACATCTAGTAAATCGCGTCCACAAAACTGTCGAATTTCTCTTTGTGAAAAAAATTTTTTGACTTCCAAAATAGACATTTCGTCATTATTATAGGTGTCGATAGCGGGGGTAGAAAGGTTTACCTAGTTATGTATCGCCTCCTCTCGCTACTCGCCTAAAGTCAGATGAGTAAATTGGGTCACACTTTGTAGAGAAATTATTTTGCACTTATTTCTAGCCGCGACTATAGCTGTGAATGTCCTCTAAATAGCATATTCATCACACAGAGTACACCAAGACTAGTTAAGACAATGCAATGTACTGATGTTAAATGGACGATAAATTGCGTCCGCCCGGGTTCAACGTAATTATGTACGTCCGGATTTGCACGTTTGTCCGTGACTGCATGGAACCTCAGGTTGCAGCTGTAGTAGTCATTTTTTTCTAGGTCTTAGTTTTCCGTTTCTCAGCCGCTACTGAGTCATCCAGTTCAAAAATTCATTGAGTCACACTTGTCCACGTTTTGCAAACTGTATAATGCGGCATTCATATTATAATGTAGCTACTGTTTTTGTAATTTTTGTCCTCTTGTAGCGGCGGCCGTTTCGTATAGATAGTCAGAGTCATGCCCGTATCGTTAATTCCTGTGGGTATACGACACACCCTTAAGTACTACATTTTGTTTACGTTATCGCACACTCTTTAGCTGCTATTTTTTCTCTAAGTAGCAGTAACGCACACTGCGTGTAGCTAATGCGATGTATTCTGTTGTTCGTTTTTTTTGAAAATTTCTACATTTATGTCTAGAAAACAATCACTTTAACAAGGTGGTATGTCGCATACCGTAAATAAAACTACACACAAGACACGTTGTTCTTGAAACCGTCGGAAAATAATTTACATTCCTAAGTAACTACGTTTGAAAAGTTTTATGGAAAACATGAGGGTGCCTGACACCTCGTTGTCGACGGTGCACCTGACGCTGTGTCGGATACGTAAGTTCCAAACGTTTAGCGCGAGCGCTGCATAATTTACTTTTTCTTAAAACTAAAATGCGTATCGCCCTTCTAAAATTACGCAGTATTTACACGCAATTACAATTAAGCCAAATAACCTGTTTTAAACTCATATTTATTAATATGTCTGAAACTTACACTAAAACAGCTGTTTTTATTTGTACACGTTGTGCGTTAGAATATACATTAATAATACACAGGGAAAATAGATAACAGCTACATGAACAAGCAGAATAGAGCTGTCACAATGGACCTCTGCCTAATGCCAAATGGGTTTGACGTTCTTATTGTTACGGTAACCAAAATTGTGCAAGAGATACACGAAAAATTAAGTTTTTAAGCAAGGTCGATAACGGTTTCTTTTGCTATGGGACAGTAAAGCTTTAGCTGTTGGTAGAATTAGTGAGATGTAAGAACGATTGGTTAAATTGTGAATTCTATAATTAATAACTGACAGAAGTTTAAACATCATTTGACACACTACAAACATCCGATAATTTGCCAGTAGTGATTGTAATTAAAAAATATACTGCATCACTTTATGTGATTATACCAAGAGTTTGGCAATAGCTTCATCAGAAGAGTATAAAACTTGTCACGATCACCATAATAAGTGAATCCGGCATGGCGCGATGTAATTCCGCCTTATCCCCACCCCCACTGGTGCTGGGAGTAGTAACCTGTATTTTAGTGGTCATAATATCATGGGAAAAATTTGTTCGAACCCCTCATTGTTTGTTTCAGGGGGCTTGAAAGAAAAAAAATTGTTGCTTCGACCACTTGCCAGGTTTTAAAGGAAGTGCAACGAACCAGCGTGAAATCGTAAACCATGTCACGTTATACACGATAGATTTATATTGTGATGGTGAGGAGTATGATACTGTTCTCAAAAAGCCATAATAAATTTGTAGTTATACTTATTAAAATTCTAATTATATTTCTTCTATATTCAGCCCCATTTTGGAATGACGAGCTTTGATTCACCGTCAGATGCAGCTGGCGGCGATAAAACTGATTCGTTGTCACGCACAGAAGCAGGTATAACATTATAATTATTGCGAACAAGTGTCTATAGAGTATGTATATTTGTCCATGTATCGATTATTGACTGTGGTAAGCCGCGATGATGATTGCAATATATGCCAAGCGATATTTTGCTTATTTCGTTGAAAATTTTAGATCTTGTCGGTTATACCTCCCTGCCGGTTATTTTCTGAACCAACTCGAGCTGAGTCGAATGGTACCAAAATTTCTTTTGTAGCTCCAAAAATAACCATTATTTCGGAGCTTTAATTTACCGTATAATCTCCGAGCGTTTTTGTATTTGAGGTCTGGTTCTGGGGTCAGAGGTCAAAATCAGGGAGTTTTACCCATTATAGTACCCTTCACGGAAGCAAGATTATTTTGATCTTAACTTTCGAATTTACTTTTTTGGTTTGTTTTATTTCATAACAAAATGATAAATGCCGATGCCTCTTTTTTGTTTTTCGATTAAGGCTGTGGTTGTGGGGTTTGAGGTATGGCACTCTCGTGGTTCCTTGCCGGTGTTGGTTTTGCTCTGCGACTCTTAGTTTTATGGGTACCGGGGCATAGCGCCCCCATGGTTCCTCGACCCAAAATTCCTAATTTTATTATAAAGTCCAAAGAGGCAGATAGCTTGCATTTAAGAGTTTTCGGACATGGGAAACTTATTGCCGGTGTTAGTTTTGTATGCTTCAGTACGTTCTGCAATCTCTATAGAGTTACTAGTTATTTATTGTGGTAAGCCACGATGATGGTTGCAATATATGGCAAGCGATATTATGGTTATTTCGTGTCTTGGCGGATATACCTCCGTTTCGGATATTTTCTGAACCAACTCGTCGAGCTGAGTCGAATGTACCAAATTGCTTTTGTAGTTTCAAAAATGAGCATTATTTCCTGGTGTGGATATAATCGAAAAGATTCAAAATTCCTATATCGGAAACTTCTCTATTTCATTAAATCTTGGCTAATTTTTTTACGAGTCTGCGATTTTGAAGAAAAAGGTGTTGTAGCAAATTATTCCGACGAAATCTTTGAAGTTCGCCGTTAATGTTAACATTTTCCAAAGTAATGTATAGGCACCCGATTTACATGTTATTTCTTGACCGAACACCGATTTTATGCAATATTGAGAACAATAATAATGTATTATTTACCCATGAATAGCTTTTGAGCGAAAACCGTGTTTGGCGGTGGCGGTCTGGTAAGTTTTTGCCGGACCGACCAGATTAGCAGCCAATCCCACCCGACTTCACCATGTTGTATAAAGCTGACATGTATGAAAACTGAAACCAAAATTACTAGTACTCCTACATAGGTACATCTACGCCTTTTGTGTGCATAGCGAATCCACTCTGAACAGCATACGTCGATATACAGCTATATGCGGATATCAAACAATACCGCACAAGTTGCACAAAACTAACACCGTCAATGAGTTTGCCATGCCCGAAAACTCCCAAGTGCAAGTTATCAGCCTCCCAGAACGCCACAATAAAATTAGGAATTTTGGGTGGAGGAACCATGGGGGTGCCATACCTCGTGCCCAGGGAACCATGGGTCGCAGAGCAAAATCAACACAGGCATTGAGTTTCCCGTTGCCCGAAAACCTCAAAATGACATTTTTCAGCTGCCCAGGACGTCAGAACAAATTTTCAAATTTTGGATCAAGGAACCATGAGGGTGCCATACCTGAGACCCCAGAACAGGAGCATTAATCGAAAAACAAAAAATAGGCATCGACATTTATCACTTCTCTAGGAAATAAAACCAACAAGAGAAAAAATTTGTAAGGTAAGATAAAATAACCTTGCTTCCGTGAAGGGTACTAAAATGGGGTATAAACTCTCGTTTTGACGTCTTACACCGAACTATGGGGCGCACATCCCGTAACCATAGAACCATGGGTCGCAGAGCAAAACCAACACCGGCAATGAGTTTCAAATGCCCGAAAACCCACAACTGAAACTTTTCAGCCACGAAGTGAAACGCTTCGGCAACTGCTAAATTTGGTAGTGGCATAGTTTTCTGAAGATCAAACGTGGTAAAGTTTGTTCCTTCAGTGGTTGACGCGTTATTTCTATCTGCGGTAATTGCCGATTTAGCCACATCAACTGTTTGAAGATGCTGTTGTATATCGTCGCCCTGCAGCTCACACGTGCCGCAAATGTCACTCATAGGGTGTCCAAATCCAAGATTAAACTCACGGTTAAACGCCTCGCCATAGTAGTGCAAAGTCCGAATATCGGAATCGAAAGCCTTAGATTGCTGTTTTAGGAACAAGCTGAGCATTATCGATACCGACAAAAAGGGCTAAGATATTTTCGATGCGAGTTTTTACTACGTGAATGACTGCGTTCCGAAGGGAACTTAGCAATATGACTATTTTCTGCCTAATAGCATTAGATATCCAGTTTGGACGGTTACTGTGCTTGCCTGACATATTAGGTTTGGAGGCGACGTTACATTGTCCCGTAACACTGAAGCGAATTTTTTTAATACTGCTTATGCCATATCCCGTTTGGGTGGAAAATGGTTTTAAACAGATTTTATACTCTTCCGAACCTATTTGGATAACAGTGTTATATTGCACAACAAAGTGTTATATCGTGTTAACGTGCAACCGCTTTGATACGGTGTCTCTGCATAGGTACGGGTCGCTGCATCAAGAATAAATATCCGCGCTTTCCATGCTTATCGAGGTCACCATACAATAGTAACGGTGTACTTGTTGTGGCATGTCATGTGTGATATTGCTGCCGCATTTCCTACGACACTCTCCATTCCCGCCGCAAAGATTCAAGAACGTTATGTTTCCAGCTAGCTTCATTGCGTTTTCGTGTTCGTCCAATGTCATCGTTGTCTGAAATGGTGTTTATGAGTGGACCTCTATTCGACAGTATTGGTTAAGCTATCGGATATATTTACAACACTACAAATGGTTGATTTTTGGCAATGCTAAATCGATTAGTAAAGTAAAGCTTAAACATAAGCAGTAATTTTTAAATTTATATAAATATATACAAACTTCGCTATAGCAACGCGACCGCGAGAATCATAGCAAAGCTCATGATTTAAAAATAATATAATTCCTCAACGTATTGGTGTGAAATCTTGGCTATACGGGCATATTCGGTCCATAGTGTAACACTGATCATAACGTTACATACAGCGTTAGTCATATCATTTAACATGATAAGTATTGAAAACAATATTACACAGTTACTATCCAAGAGTGTATAATAAAAATAATTCATGGCACAAGCACAATGCTCAAATTAAAGTAACCAATCCAGCGCTTTACAAAATAAGCGTGACACTGCCCCACTAAATCAGTACAATCCGTAGCCGGACGTCAAGAAGGATCAGCGTTACTGTTATCACTATCACGTTGATCTTCAATGATTCTGAATTTCGAATCGCATCTGCGATATCATTCATCACTTCTTGAACGATTAATTGATCATCAGATCTAAACGAAGGTAGCTTACGAAAACATACAGTATACTGGGACGGAGGTGAACTCAGAACATTATAAATATCATTGAAGTTTACAAAGCCAAACAAGTTGTCTTATTTAACAAAGGCTTGCCTTTACATTGTTAAACAACTTTCGCACAAAACCAACCGAATTTATTTTGTCAACTCACGATTAACTGAACATCAGATTAACTACATATAATTGCTTAATAATGAAATCCAGGTTATGGAGGGACGTACAGCACCAGATCGTCAGACACAACAAACCAATGAGATACGGTTATCAAATGAAGTTAAATATAAATTAAACTTTATAAGCTTATGGTAAAACATATACGTTACAAAATTAAATATATACCTTCGCAAGCACCGGTAGAAAGTAATTACAGACACCTTTAGGATAGCAGGATTAAAACTAATTTAATTCAGTACAATAATAGCTTCTGTGAACATAATTCACAGCAAACCAACGTTATAGCATTGTTGATCAGCAACAACTTTTCATCTTCCATTTCGTCTTCGCAATTGAAGTCGCTGAAATTCTTTTCGATCACAAGGTCTAATTTCTGGCACTTGAATTTGATTTTGCCAATTTTTGGGGTAGCGAAAACCCGTATGAAATTATGCCTTTTTACCGTAACAAGAGTTTGCAATTCGATATCAGTAATGACAAAATAAAACGGTTGGCGGCGTCACCTCAAGTTTACTGACGTATAAAATGGTGTTTGTAAAAAGGTCGTATATATAAAATGACACCTATCATGGGTTCAGGTTTCCCCAAATAGCTGAATAAGGTGAAAATGAAAGCTCCTCTACCCTTCATAAGTTTTACAGCCATAGCTTCAGTAATTTGGTGACAAACTAATCAATATTACAATGCTTGTTTATCTCAAAATCAAGTGTAATGCAGTTACGTCGTTTTTGCATAGCACGGCAGCATGATACTTTCGTTCAACCCATTCCGGCAACGTGTTTCAACCCTAAATTTTCCTATTATAATAATACTTTTCAGGCGTGCAAAATGCTGCATCGTTTACTTCAACTCGACCAGACACCTCACCTCTATACGCACTCCGCCCGACCAGACCGCTATATTTCATTTACAGTTCGTAGCACAAGAGCTAAATAAATGTTACGAACTGATTAAATCAATAATTGTTCCATTTTGTAAACTACAATAACAAACAGAATTAGACGAACGTAATACCTAACGCAGACGAAAAGGGGCGATATTGCATTGTAACAATCTTTGCTTAAACAAAATTCGTTAAATTAAATGCAAAATAATTTTTATCTTTTTTAATTAATAGCAAACGGTCGATTTTCGTTTAAACAAAAACAATTGAAATCGGACAAAACATGATAACTGCATGTCGCATGAGCACTTAGCTACATAAAGGAAAATGTATACGGATGTCCTTTAAATTTCAGACATTACGTTAAAGTACGAATTTAAGGAACTTAATGATGGGGATTACGTTGTTTGTGGTCTGTGGGATTGTTGTTCGAAGGTAATGTGTTTGGTTGAATTCATTGTAGCTATCACATTACAGTTTCCAAATATAATTAATTATTTTGGGTTATCTTAAAAATCAATTATATCCGAAACAAATTAATTTAGATCGAACCGACGACGCGTCTTACACCAATATACGAGGCAGCATTTCGTTCAAACGGTCATTGTACGCTAGTTCAGACAAAGAAAATATACGTCAAACTAGCGGTGCCTCGAAGAACTCTACCAAAAGCGACAGGGTCAGTTTTTATTTAGTTGGTTTCGTTCCAAATTGACATTACTATTATGTTTTAGATGCACACCGCGGACACATTTCTCGGACATAATATTGTTTTGTTATTTTTATGTGTTATTCCTGCGCTGTTCGAACAATCTGCAACTTTGATTATTGCCTTTAATGTACATGCTTGAAGATTGATTATTACATAAATTGTAGATAGATCTTGGGGTTTTTTTCTGGGTTCTCTGGTATTTTTCTTCGTTTATAACGTTCGTTTGTATCTTTGTAAACAAACATACTAATGTTTGTTTTTATGCACTTATTTTGGTCCGTGACTGTGTGTACATAGAGTACCCGCCGGCGTTGATCGACGCCATTCGAGCGAACTACCGTTGAGGTAACAATGCTTTATCAGGTTTTGATCAGCGAACGGTGATTATTTCTGGCAAGTAATTTTTGCGAATTTTGTTTGATCATTTAAACTAACGCGAAATAATTGTAGCAGAAACGCACTATAAAGGGCTGTTTGAAACATAGAAAATGCTATCATAAAATAATTATGGATTTTGTATCGATTATTATTGTTTTATAACATTCATGACAATGTTTTGATTTTTAAGGTTCTATGTTATAACGCACAAAGTTACGTTGACTTGGTTGATGACACACAATGACGGCCAAAAATCGGGGCAAAATAATCGATCGAAGTTTCAATCGTTTTCGATTAAACGAAATTTCGATAGATTTCGATCGTTTGCTCAAGTTTGGCGCAGTTAGATAAATTTTGATTATTTCCGATTAAAGGAAATTTCGGTCATTTTCTTTTCGATTGCACTTATTTTTGTTCGTCACTGCAAGTTCTTGTTTATCTACTACAGTTGCATTCGCCCTGAATGGAATAAAATGCGAAGAATAAAATTTTTCAACGGTCAAGATTTTTAAGACTTAACGACGTTAACATTTTTCATTTTTATGGTCTTTGCGCTATGATAGCTTTCATTGAGAACTTTACAAAAGGCTTAGTTAAACATTGAAACAATGCTGTGTTGTGTTTTGAGCCGTGATGAATGCACACTACATTGTTACAGATAAACTTTTTTTATATTTCTCTTTTATCACATGAGTCGCTTGTTTTAGCACTGTGTGATTAATTGAAGCAATATATTTTGTAGAAAACGCGGTCAACTGCTTCGACAGTCGTTTCGAATAAAGACTTTTCCAAGGAGCTCAACCAATGCTGTAAAAGCAATTCCACGACGAATCAAAGTGCGGAAAATGAAGCGGTAATGGTCGATCAAGAACATTGTCACACATATTCAGGTAAGTTTTATTGTATGCCAGTACTGCTCTCAATAAAAACACCACACGGAATTTTGAAGCAATTTGCTACGGAATAGGTGTTACTTTAGGTGCGTACAACTGGATTTGTATGTGCGCGGACACGATTTGCGACACGGGAAGACGTTGGCGCTGTGTGCGTTTAGTATTTTACGAATTAGCATAGCAATTTAGTGACCTCAAACACTTGGAAATGCTATCCCAATAACATTTTTATCGTATACTAATATACATACTTAATTAGTCATAATTATATTATTGGAGTTTCCGCAGCGTTCCGAAAGTTGGAAGGGAGCCGTGATCCCATTGTTCATTCTCGAACAAATTTCATAGTGCCGGACAAAATTTTGCTTGTATGCCACATGTTTACGGCAACAAAACTTTTTAGCAGTAAAAATAGTAATAATCAATATTTAAAAATATGTAACATACTGATAACATAAAATTAAAGACATTAATAAATCATCGCTTTAGTTGAACGTGGAGGTTTCTATGAGTGGGAGACGAACAAGAGGGATTCAGAAAGTGGGGTCCCCATCACGGTTTTTTGGTCAAAAATATGTTCTTTTGAACACAATTTCTTATAAATGAACATCAAATTTTTAAAATGACCATATAAATGAACAGGAACATTTAACGCCACCAAAACCATCGTTCGAAACCGAGTTTTGTTCGCAATACTTATGACTGTATGATTCACAATGTTCATAAGCTATTATTCATATGTATATATAAAGCAGTACACCAGACACGTTATTTATGTATATAATAGCTTAAGTAAAACACTCACATATACCTATGTAATATATGCTAGTTTGGTTACGTATAAGGGCATATCTAAGCGGTCATAGCTATGTAGTTGTAAGATACACCAGTCATGCTTAAAAATGAACACTCACGGTTATAAATGACCAAATTTTTGAAAAAAAAATTTTTATATTATGTATATATAAAGCTGTACACCAGGCACGTTATTTATGTATATAATAGCTTAAGTAATACACTCACATATACCTATGTAATATATGCTAGTTTGGTTACGTATAAGGGCATATCGAAGCGATCATAGCTATGTAGTTATAAGATACACCAGTCATGCTTAAAAATGAACACTCACGGTTATAAATGGCCAAATTTTTGAAAAAACCCTGGTCCCAATCCCATTATAATCTGGATAGGTAAGGACCGCGAACACAGCTATGTTATTTAGGATGTCATTTGATGAACGCAAACAATCACGCGAATTCACCAAACGCGCAAGCAAATACTTTCGTACATCGCGGTACCCATGTTGGCTTTCACTAAATTGCGAATACCGATGGCAAAATAATTTTGACCGTGAATTTTTGCACCATCCATTTCTTGATTTTGACAAAAGAAAAACCAGCGATGGTGAAACTAACAGAAGTGGACCCACGCACTAGTCACGCGTGATCCTCAATGGAGTAGGGGACTGAATGATTTTTAATATTTATCTTTAAAATATTTTAAAATTCGCTATTCCTTTAACTTTACTCAGGCTTAGTTGTCTTTGCGCATACCGTTTCAGTTTGAAAGTATTCATTTATCAGAGTTAGCATGAGATTCGACATACTAGTACTTTTTGAAATCCAAATGTCGATATTGCTATGTCGAACAATTAAAAAATATGTAAAAAGGTTATATTGTCTTGACATTCACGAACAATTTCGACTTTATATAATGTCACAAATTCGAGGAAACGGTTTTAAGTAGCAGAATGCACAGCTTAACGCTTCTTTGATGTTTAAAATTATATTCAAAAGCGGCGATGTGAAATAGCAGTAGTATTGTTTATGTGGCCTCCTGCCGATAAGCTGGTTTGATTTCTCAAGCTCAGATGCAGTTGTTCGTTGTCTATTGTATTACGCTAATTAGAGCGCTTCATTTATATTCAGCGCAGTTTTCCAGGAGCTATTATGCTTTCATAACATTAGTTTTTCAAGAACATTCAAATGCCAAAGCGTATAAAACACATGCGTAATAAAAAGCGTTCTGACGTTTCATTTATAAAGCATCGCGACATCGTTCATTGATAAACGTCGCGTTTATATGTGTAGTGGCGCCAATAGATAGCTTCCATCTGCGTCTAAAGCAATTCCATCCATCCGCGTTAACATGAAATGGCGTCCAATCACTTCTGCACCTATTTTTATCCGTTAATGTATATTTGAAACGAAGCGAGAGGAGTTTCCAATGAGGGCGCGAGGGGGAAAATCGTGAAAATTTATTTTTGTCTCGCTGTCAATCTTTACTCATTTTCAGATGAACGCATCTTGACAACTTTCTTTTCCACAGCAAAAGTGTTGACGATGCGGCCTCTAGTTGAACACGAACAGCTTCGGCCGCATTTTCCGGTTCCAAATGGGAAAAACAGGTTGTTCTTTGCCGAATCTGGCCATACGCGTACCAGTGTTTTGCAGCCCATATGTCTAGGCGCAGGCTTCGCATCGAAACAGAGAGACCACACACTGAATCAACTCAGTGAGAACTACAACACGACTTTTGTATGGGAACACTATCTGGGCCGCTGTGGGCCTGAATTTGGTTCGTCGAGCCTTTGCCAGAGAGCGATATCATAAATTATGCAATTTTATTGCTTGCTTTTGCTTTACAATGAGTTTCTATTAGATTATGGAGCACGCTGGATACCGTGGTTTTGCTATGTAGAATTCAGCTTGGCTATTTTACACTTTTCATGGGGTTTCAAGGTTTTTACGGTCGAAGAACCCAATTTCCAAAATAGTGGATTTTCATTTGTCTGATTATTTATTGTGTGCTGGTCATCAAAATGGTAGGTATTTCTGAAGGCTAAACACAATAATTATGTTATCTAAAGTCTAGCGTTGATATTCTATAGGTTTAGAATTAATGAACCTGATTTCCAAAATACAGTCGGCTTCAGTAGTTTGGTGCATGGCATCAGAAATACTTTATATAGAGGTTTTTCTGTTTGCTAAATGCAATGGTTAGATTATAATGGAGTCTAGCGTGCATTTTTCATGGTTTAGTGAACCAGAACATCGAACATCGTCTGTTTCCAGAACATCGTCTGTCTTCAGTTGCTTGGTTGCGTATTGCGTACAGGTCATCAAGAATTGTCTGTATATGTTTTCAAGTGGGCTGAACACGGTGGTTTAGTTATCGGGAGGGTAGCACAAATTATGTACTTTATGCGTTGTCAGTTGTTTTCTATGGGTGTAGGTTTCACGCGACTTAGTATTTTCAATGGGTTCACGGTTCAAGACGTTTTAGTGTGGAATATATACATCAAACACAGCCTGTTACAGGTGATTAAGCAAACTGAAGCCACATTAGCTCCGTTTCACCCTCGCTAGCGGTATACTGGTAATACTGAGTAAATTGATGGAACGCTGCAAACTTATGGTTAGTAATGTTCGATGTGAAAATACTGGCGCGCCAGTATACGACCCTCAGTTGCATTCGTTGCGGCTCACGTTGCAAAATAGTCTATAATGTATACACTAAATTACAACTGAGGTAAAGCACTCGTAAATCGAAAGACACAGTCACGGCCAGAAATAAGTGCAATAGAATCGATCGATTGATGCTAAACAAAATTCCGGGCGATTGCGACTTCATCTATATCATTCGTTTTCTATTGAACTTATATTTGGCCAAAGAATGTGGGGCTTTGTTTGTGGTTGATTAACACTTGGATTTGTTTTGTTGGACTTAAATTTCTCGCTGTGAATGACTGCCGAATTTCTAAGAAAGGAAGATCGAACAGCGAACAGGAAAAATTTGCTAGTACGCGAACAAATTTTGGGCAGTTTTTTTTGCAAACTGAAAATCATGCAAAAAATTTCGAACAGAATTGAAACAAAATTGAACACCTTTCAAACAAAATTTGAAATTTTTCGAATAGCGCTCGTTTCTGACGAAGTACCGTTTTGTAGCGAAGGTATATCCAAATGCTTATGAGCTTTAAATGCAGCCCATTGAAGTTCACAGAATTCTAATTTCAATGCTAGTGTATGTTTATAAATTTTTAATGTGTCCTAATTTATTATACGATTTAGATTTGATTGTATCGCTATCAATATTCGCACAGAACGACGGTGAATTTCCCGTAAATTCAATGGGCTGGATTGGATTTGAAATGGAGAACATGACTCAACGAAACCTGCGTGTTCAGTTTTCGTGTAATCTGTCCAGGGTTTCTTCGATTCGGCGCAAATATCTTCGTTCTCATCGCGCTGCCACGCCTCCTCACGATGAGGCTTTACAAATGATCGGCGCTTACACTGATTCGATTTTATTAGACCGTGGTTGCCAATTTAGAAATTGTGTAAGTACTCTTTTTTCATTACCGAATGGTTTGTTACATGAAATATATATGTGCTTCAAACTTTCCATGAAAGTCATTGTATTGCAATGTTCTTTGGTGACTTGTGATGTCTGCCTTTGAGAATATTTTTCTGTTTTGAGCGTCTATTCGCTATTAACATGTATCTTGAATAAATAAAAATTAGTATCGTGCTATGTTTATTGCATATTTTTGGTTATGCAATCCGGATTGAAATAAGTGCAAAATAATCGATCGATTAAACGAAATTTCAAATTCGATTTTAGCGCAATTAAATGAATTTCAAAGGCTGGGTGCCCGCGTCCTGGAAAATCCTTGAATATACTAGAATTTAGAAAATCCTGGAAATTCTTCAAAACCATGCAATTTTATTCATACCTGCCGCCCCGCATTCTCGCGAACAGGCGGATGCAGTGGCTGGCGACAAAGCATGAATAAGGAAAGAAAGCTTCGCAGACATTGAAGAGCTAAAATCTAAGCGATGCGTCGCTATGTCCAAAGCGAATGACATTTCCAGTCAATTAGCGTACCTGCGGAGCCAATCATAACTATTGAGTTAAGGAAATATATTTGCAGTGTGGAATTTTTCATTCATAAATGGACAAAGTAACTCAGTTACCTAATTTGCCCCGGATTCGCAGGGCAAAAAATTCGATCGATTAATATTTATGGGGAAAACTACTTGCGGATCAAGAAATATATCCTGGAAAATTAGTACAAAAATCCTGGAATTTTTTTGCCTGGAAACCCGCGGGCACCCTGCAAAAATGTATAAAATTTCGATCAATTGCAATTAAACGAAATTTTAGTCTTTTTTGATTTCACTTATATTTGGCCGCGATTATATTTATGTATAAAGAATATGTATAATGCTGTGTGGTTTTATATACATGTCTACGTTAGTTTTACACTGCACTGTATGACTGAGTTGGGCAAAAAATGTCAAAATTCCCTAAAATTGCTCGGTCGGTCGGAGATATAAATTTGTCTGATGAAAATCAGTAATTTAAGAGGTCAAACTTCTGAGGGGAATGCGGTCAATAGAGGTCAGCGGCCGGACATGAGGTCAGCGTATTTTCCTTCCACTGTATAACAGAACCCCTGTGATAGTCTGTCGCATAAAGTGATGCTCTCAGAATTTGAAGCGCTTGATGCGATAATTTTACGTGGTGGTTACCAGATTTCCATACACTCATCTGAGACCTGGTAAAACTAAAAATGTGGCATGCCCATACATTGTCCAAATCACAATGTATTAAAATACACATCGGTTTTTTAAGATGATTTTGACAAGAAAAGATGCCGTTAAAAAGTTTACGAAATTACGTGAACCCATTGAGAAGCAGTGGGTAACAGTCTGTCAAAACCACGTAGTGTATACTTATATTTTGGTCTACATCAAATTTGTTGAATTTTTGTGTTAGTGTAATGTAACTATTATGGTACTGTAATTCGATATCGCGAAGACTCCGGCTCGACCGTCAAAGTTCGAGCGAGCCGCGAACGATTGGTTCGCTTGGGATTTCGAAAGTACATATATTAAAATAATTACTTATAAAATTCTATTTTTAGAACGAATTTCTTTTCTAGCGAACGACAGACATTTTTGGCTGTGAAATTGCCACATTATCGATTATTATTTCACTAATTCCTTTCTTTTAGGTGTTTTGGACACCATTCGTTGAAGCGGAATTTGAGCTCATCGCATGTGTTTCATTGTTGGATGACGGCGGGAATATCGTTCAAACATGTGCCAGTATTCCTTTTGTTATGAAGGCGTTACCACCTGTTCCTGGAGTGAGCCAAAATTACTCTCCGTAGTATTGCTTCTGTTGGTTGTCTTCGCTAATATTTTTGGTTCAGTATAAGATTCTAAATTGAATCGCATAGGCACCAAGGGAATTTGTTGTGGATAAAATACACATTGGTGGTGTTATAGGTCACTTTTTAGCGATAACCAGTCGCAGGTATGATTATGTTACATTGATATTTAGTAGGTCTTATTTACTAGGCTCTCTAATTTTGTGGGCTGTGGGGCCCTTGCATTTTCAAGTGCCCTCTGGCAGAATTTTGGGGTTCGCCGGTTCCTCACCGTTAGGCGAAATGTTTTTTGATGTCACTCGGTAAAAACCCAAAGGCATTAAATTTGATCACAATTTGTACTAAAATTTTTAAAACTGCTTAAAATTCGATGTTTCTCTCCATGAAAGCGTTTTGGCAGTGTTTATGACGCGAACTTTAGGCGTTTCTCTTTTGGTAAAATCTCCTCTGGCAAAATTGGGCCTCTCCAGGTTCCAAACTTGTCTCTTTGGTTCATGCACCCTGACAAAATTTTCTGCAAATATAGAGACCACGGTTATGGATCATTTCATTGGTACAGTGTTGTTGCTATTCCATGTTGCGAAGTATTGATTTGTATGTGCAGTGATGAATTTTATCGTGTCCGTCCGGCCAGTTCTTTTATAAATATCTCAGGAACAGGGTTTTTTCAAAATTTCAGCTGTGCTAATTCTGTGAATTTTTTACCAACTTACACTGTGCATTTTGGCGTGATACCGTGCCTTTTAGCTAATCTGCACGTTCACCATTCCATTCGACATTATCGTTGAGTTCATTTAATGTTTTATTGTTCACAGGCATACCACTAAAATTCGCCTAAATCCTGTGCACCCTATTTTGCACAAAAGCAAACCTTGCTTAGGAACGAATGAAGATATTGCCATATTTGCTTATGAGGGCTTTTTGTCTGGCCTGTGGCCTAGGATAAACTTAATCTGTGCATTCTGCTAGTGCGGTATGATATACCGTCTTTACAGATGGTACCCCTGGATTTTTGTGACCACGCGAAACAGTTTTTCAGTGTATAATCTCAAAATGTTGCATATATTTTATGTTCGTCTGGACGAGATCTAAACTTTGTTAACACTTTTGGGCAGAATCGTGAATAATGAGATTCGGCACTCAAAATACAGTCCCAAAAGGACTCATTTTAACCCTTTATACGTTTATATATATAATGGATATATCATGTGTTAAGACTCTTTAATGAGCATATGGCCACTATAAAGGTATTCGACATCGCTAAAACGATGCTATGTATATTATAGCAGTTACCGATGTTTATCTTTATTTTACCCTCCTCTATCTTCCTTCATCTTGAGTGATGCATGATTTCATGGTTTCCAAACTAGCGTTATACTTTGTTATGTGTGATAATGGAGTTCGGGACGAGGTAAATTTTGACATTCCTAGCTCAAGCCTCTCAGGATACCTAGGTATTTTGAGGTGACACCAAAATTTATTTCATTGACAAAATATAGTTGTAACAAAACTCAATATTTATGCTTGTATTTCGACTGTTAATGGTAAAATTGGAAGTAAATTGAAGCACTGCTTCCAGAAATACGCTTTTTCAAGAGGTAAATAAATATTCACCCAAAGGTATTTCCTGTTCTCTACAACAGAGGTGGAGGACGCTAGTTCATAGCTCCCGCACGTAAAATTTTGGTTCTGTGGAGAGGTTGTGTGCTTAATTCTGTAGTGATGGTGTTTACGTAGCTGTTATAAAAATAAACAGTAAACTCTCAAAAATTAAAAACCTGACTGACACATATTGTATTAATAAATGAGGTTGTAGTTTCCAATGTTCTGGGTAGATGCTAAATAAGAGTGTTTTAAAACGGTCGGCTTTACAAATTGTCTCCAAAAAGCAACTTCCTTTCACGTACTACGCCATAGTTTTGGATATCATTTGTGTTGGTGGCACTGCTGTTCAATAGCTGTGATATGGGCTAAGTCGAGCAATATCAACTTGACAAAATCAACGCTACGTCATTGAAATTGAAGAAACAGGCTTCTCAGGTTTTTAGTTTTGCGAGCTTGCTTTTTGTTTTTAGCTGCTACGTAAACCACTAGTGTATTAAACATACCCTCTCCGCAGGACCAAAATTTTACCTGGGGGTTTTGAGCTGGGATCCCACCACGCTCCTACTTTTGGGTAATCGCAAGTACCTGGCGAGAATTTTCCTCAGTTTAGTTGGATGAAAGCCATGCCCCCAGGTCAACTGTAGGGTTCTACAACTGCATTTCTTAGTGTATTTCATGCCTTTACTTTGCAAACGATATTGGTGGTTGTCGAACAACTGCAGGCGTTAAGTGGTTACCTATCATGGTTTGTTTTAACCGTATTAGTCACGGATCAAAGTACATGCGTGCAGCCACGGGCGGAGAAACTGTGTCTGGATCCGGGCGGACACAATTTCATCTGCACACGCCCAAACAATTTCGTTTAGATGCAGACGACTCAAATTCGTCTGGTTGTAGATTGACGCAAATACGTTCGTTTTTATTTCTACACTTTTTGCATGTCACTGTACCTCGGGTTTGTTATTAAGGATGTGGGGCTAAATTTGTTAAATTTTGGCACGGAAACAGCCGGTTTGACACTTTTTCAGTAACATATTTAGGCAAAATGATTTTGCATTTGCCTATATAGGTTCTCGGAGTTGTTGAATACGTCAAAAGTGATTGAAACGGAACGAGCGGAGTTTCCACTGAGTGAGTGAGCTTGCAAAATCTCGAAAAATTATTTTTGTCTGTCGCTGTTATTCATAACTTATCTTCGGAAGCATGGATTTCGATAAAATTTAGTTGCTTGATAGCAGAAGTGATGACGATGTGCCCTTTGGTTGAAGTCGATCAGCTGCTCCAGCCCCATCTTGCTCGCCAAAATGGCAAAGCACATGTATGTAAGGTTTCTTTGCCTAATTTGACCATATGGGTACCGGTGCTTCGCAGCCCACAGCTCGCGACGCAGCCTTCGCATCGAAAAACATCCCACAGAAGCTCGTCATTGAGTGACATCTATAACTTTGCTCAGAGTGGCCCCGAATATGATTTGTCGACCCTTTGCCACCAATAGTGATATTTCTAATTTGGCCTTGTTATTGTGTTTTTTTACCTTACAATGAGTGCCTATTTAGGTTATCACGCACGCTGGATGCCACAGTTTTGCAATATGCAGTGCAACTTGATAATATTATTATATCTTTCCATAGGGTTTTACAATCGACGAACTCGATTTACAAAATGTGCGTTTTTAGTTGTTTGGTTACGGATTGCTTACAGCTTATCAAGACTCGTCTACATAGGTTTTCGGGAGGGTGAATACGATGGTTTGATTATCTAGAGTTCAGCGTGCATATTTCGTGACTGTTCATACGTCTTCATTAGTTATAGAGTCAATGGACCTGATTTTAAGAATATAGCCTGTCTTCAGCAGTTTGGTACATGGCATCAAAAATAGTCTAGATAGAAGTTTTTTAGGTATGTTGAGTACAATTATTGTTTAGTTATCTGTAGAGACCATCACGAATACTTGATGCGTTTTCAGTTTTTTGATGAGTTTCGGTTTCACAGGATTTTAGGTTTTTGTGTGGGTTCGTTTATTTTATGGTGGTATATAGTCAAACATAGCAGAATGATAAGTTAGAAACGAATTTCGTCCACGTTTATTACTGATACATACTAGTGGTATTCCGTGGTTAGCATGAAATAATACAAGTGTGCACCATGAAAACATGCAAAGGCCTTACATTATTAAGTATGTCTTCAGATTTTGTTAAAATTTATGATTTATCCACTTGAAATTTTGTCTCCTGTTTGATCATTAGAGAAAGAAACTGGTGCAACGTCTTGATACGTTATTAAAATGTATTTAGCATTTCTGATGCAATTATTTTTTTATGATGGTATTTTAAAGAGGAGAATTTGGGGCTTGTATTTGTCACTAAGCGCATAATGCCCGCATTGGCACCGTTTCTCCTGGCTACGCGAGTAACTAATAGCATTGTGTACGTGTGATGATTATTGATGATTGCAGCAACCATCGTTATGTGATCCAGACTTGCGGAAACCGTTTGCATTGTCGAATATGAAACTGATCAGTTCTAATACAAAAACATTGTAGCGCTCTAATTATAAATAATAAATTTTGTGATTTACAAAATGTACGGTTTGTTTGCTTTCCGCAAGTTCAACTGGTGGCAATATTTTTATGGTAACTAACTTATTTATACCTAGTACCTTAGCCGAGTAAGCACGCTAAAATGAAGGTCATTTCAGTAAACGATGTTTAGGTAAAAATGAGTGGTAATACAATGCCGACTGTACGTCACAGAAGAGAAAATATAGTTAGTGCAGAATGGAGACTGTTCACGAAAATAGTTGGATTTTGACTGATATTGTTGATAAAGGTTGGATTATATAGCTGTTAAAAATACCGTATTTTCAGCCTTGCACAGTTTTTGTGGCCTTGTCAACGTTATATGGTTGTACAAAGAATAGTTTAGCGCAGGTGTTCGGTTTGCGGTAGGCTTTCGCTTATGCTTTGTCTAAGAGTTATGTATGTGTAGCTTAGTATGTCGTGAACGGGACCCCAAGCATTTCAGTTCGGTCCCTATACATTGGCCGTTTGATCAATGTTTGATTTTCCCAAAAAGAATCAATGGTATATACATGTACCATGAATGTTTTGCTATATAAAGAGAACAAACTAGTGAGCTCTGAAAATTTAAATGATCTTAATGCACCAGAGATCATCGGCAGTGATCGTTGTATGCCGAAACAGTGCATATAGTTTACAATCTAACATTTTTTGTATGCGAATACATTTTGAACCAGTTCCCTCCAAGTCAGTTATCCAACGCTAATGTGATAAATTAGCTATAGGAATGTCTTTCGTAGGACTGAACGTTATGTGCTTTGATAGTCAAAACCTGAATGGGACGTGCGGTGGAGTGTCGAAAAACAAGTAACTTCATAGGTGTATCGTAAAAAAGCTAAAGCCATCACCTAATGTCCGAAAAGACAATGAGAGTAGAATCAAGTTCCTTGAAGTGATGCAAATGGTACGTTGGGTGCCGATTGTAGGAACCGTGTTTTGTATCCGGCAAAAGAGATTCATACTAATGACATAAAATTTTACTGTGAGAAGTTAGGTGCGGGAATTCCTTTTGCAGGAATGAACCTCATGTGCGTCGACAATCAAAAACTTAATATATATGGGGCGTGCCGTGGAGTCTCAAAACCAAGTAAAATGAAAGGCGTATCATAAATTAGCTAAAGCCATCACCTAATGTCCGAAGAGATGACGATGACAACAGAAGAACTTTGCTTAAAGTGATCCCATTGGTACGTTTAGTGCCGATTTTAAGAACCGTGTTTTGGTATCTCGCAAAATAGATTCATACGATTGACATAGACTTTTAACATGCGAGCTAATTGCTTGAGTTTATTAGAAGTGATACGACTGTCGATTTTTCAAATGAAACCACGTTGCAAAACAACCAATTTTCACGAATGGTGTCATGTAGTCGCGCTTTAAGAGTTATACCTACCTGTTGTCTGCTGACTGTCTTATCAAAATTAGTTGAGCGGGCGTACTCTCCGAAGTCTGTATCGCCCCAAAAGCAGTCGTATTGTGGTTAGCCAGGCGTGACACCATGTCTGTAATATTAAGGCTTACGAGACCCAAAAAATTTGTACCACCACTGCTTAGGCTCGACGTATAATAGTACTACTAAACGACGCAAGGGCAGTATGTTATCTAGCAGGTCGAAAACATGTTAGTAGTTTAAGGTGAGACAACAAATAGTTATATATATACATAATAATATCCATGATTACATGGTGGAAGACCAAGTCAGCGATATCTAAGAGCAGTGGTAACGCTTATTATAGTCGTCCCAAAGACCATCGCAAATCGCGTAACAGTGGGAACAAAGCAGACTGCCAGCGACGGAGGTTTCCAGCGGTTGTATTATATATAGTAGTCAGCCAAGCATTGCACATCATTTTTTCAACATTAAACACTGCTTATAAGCGAACCGTGGCAAAAGGTGCAACAGTTACTTGATGACGTTCAGGTATTCAACAAACCAATGATATATAGCTGGATAAAGATCGATCGCAGAAACGTAACGTGTGTATTATGTATATTTGTATCTGCGTTGATCATGCCGTGCCTAAAATGCATTATATTCATCAGTAAAATGGTTAAATGAATTAAAGTGTTTGAAATCATTTTCCCAGGCCAACTATAAAACCATTGCAATTAGACTAGCGATCATAGCAGCGCCGGTATTCGCAAATTTCAACGAGTCAACATACCGTGCTGATAATTTATTTTTCTGCAAAGGACATATCACCTCTAGAAATTGAAAGGATTTAATTTGGCTTAGGCAGCATCAATAACATATGTTCCCAACCCAATCACAAAAATATACATGTATATAAATATGTGCTGAAAGCGAAGCATACGACCTGTCTTTGACAGACATTCGTTGTAACGGTTTACCAGAGTTTATATAACTCGGAACTTAAGCTTTTCTTTTATATATATAAATCGTGCTTTAAACGACGAATACCGGACCTGGTGAATTTTACAGAGTTCTAATATCGGGGCTTGCTGCCGATATTTGTATACGATATTTCTATCAATACGGACACTTCTGTTTAGGAGAATATGTACTAAAAAACTGCCTAACAGAGAATTTTAGTATGTTTATGCGAATCTCGGGAGTGCAGCATCCGATCGATGGGCGACTCTAGTAGGTAGTGTTGATGTGGTTACTTAGCTCGGTGCTTTTAGGGAACTTGCACCCAGCTTAGCAAATATGTTTACCAGTGTTAGTCGAAATTTGAAAATTTCATGGAATATAATTTAAAATGTAGTAAACGCTCCAAATCTGCGTCACTGTAAGCAAAATTTGATACTGGTAGTTTTAATTTTAAGACGCAAAGGAATGTAGTGCCAGTGTACGATCCGTTATGTTTGTATACTAAATTGTTAGAAAGCCCATTCTATATCATTAGTAGGGGTGAGATGATTGGGCCTGAAAAGTACGGAGAATCCTTGTCTTATATGGCCCCATTCATAATGTTGCTAACGACATGCTTGATGTGCATATGTAACTTGTTAACAGTCTATTGCATGGCTTTGTCATCCTATCAAGACAATTGCTGAGTTTTTATACAGATGGGAAAGCGGGTATATGTATGGCCTAAAATGTCTATCTGAATGTCAAAAGAAGACATGTTTTCAGTGGTTATGGAGATATGACCTGTTTCGCGTATATATATTTCAGGTCTCATGGGCCCGTCTAAAAATCCATTTTCATATAGTCCTATAACATTACGGTAACATCAGCAATATGGGAGAGAATCCTAATGTGAATCACCTTTTGACGCAATAGTTTGTGCATACAAAAACTACTTCTTTAGGGAAACCGTTCTGGAAAACTAAGAATCTGGGTCACTCAAACGTTGACACCCACAAATGCCTATACGTTTTCTTTAGCTGTGTGAAATTTTGGAGTGATCGGGGCATTTTTGAAAGTATAATGGGGTCAGTTGCATGAAAGACCCACATTAGATCTCTGTTCCTAATGTGGATCATACTGCTCCCAAAGTGGACCGGAAAGATTCTGTTCTGTATCATGTATTGGCATCCCGGCATGTCCCATAAGAACATAACAAAATATATATATATATATAATGACAAATATTTCAACATAAGCAAATATACATGAATTTTTCAATCAAATGAAACGAAATATGTGTGTTTCGCTGGTGTAAAATATTTTCTACATGCATTCTTGGAAAAAGAGGAATTGCTTCGTGGAGACACCTCCACACTCTTCCGGAGTTCATATTTTCTACATGCATCCTTGGAAAAAGAAGAATCGCTTCGTGGAGACGCCTCCACTCTCCCGGGGTTCATATTTTCTACATGTATCCTTGGAAAAAGAAGAATCGCTTCGTGGAGACAACTCCACACTCTCCCGGAGTTCATATTTTCTACATGCATCCCTGGAAAAAGAAGAATCGCTTCGTGGAGACGCTTTTACACTCTTCGTGCTGTCACAGTCCGAGCATTGAATCTATAAACCAAATACCCAAGCGCGCGATATATTTTGAGCCTTGCGCAAACTTAAGTTGTTCCGTTCCTTAAATTCCTGTCACCACTTTTTGCCAGCCGATTCACCGCTGAAGACGTTAACGGTGTTATGTATTATACTGGCAATGCTTAAAAGCTAGATCGATATAGCAGACTTTGTTAGAGGGAGTTCACTCGCTAAAGTCGAGCATATAACACCTTAAGCTCTTGTTCTAGTGCGTTAGACAGAGTACGTTTGCGGCCAATGACTTTCTTGTCGTACTGTACCGAGGTAACGTCGTCGAAAACTGTTATGCGGCACATTATATAGGACCTGGCATGTTCTCGAAAACCGTGCTGACCTTAAACAAAATTAGCTGACATAAGTCTGACAGTAAGTGGTAAGTAAGGGGAGGCAGGAAACAGTAGTCAAGGTTTGTAGGAGATCGCACCTTAAATTAATTCACTATTAGGCAAAAATGTGCTAACAAATCAACCAGTGTGAGAACAAAATTTTTCACTAACACACTTTGTTTGAGCTAAGATAGTTTGCATACGCCGCTTTCACCTTTACAATACGAAGATAGATCCCTGGTGCCGGCTTTAGTTTGTCAAAAATTGCTCGATACACAAATTTTCTGTCGTTTTAAAGAATTAAAGACCATATTTCATGCGTATGCCAGCGATAATCCATTAAAGCAATAGATTTCAGTCTTCTATGTGGGCTGCCCAGAAAGTGGGAGGGCCGCCCACTTTCCTACAACTTCGTCCCGGCGTTGAACGATTTACAAGGGTTATGCGTGAAACTTTAAATGACCTCGTTGGCCATTCTATTTTGCCAAAGCCGATGTGGAATCGAAAACCATTGTTACGGAACAAACAGGGAATTCGGCACGGTTTTTCGTTAACCAAAATTGGGCAAAATGGAATCCAACTGCCAGAAATTACAGACTTGGAACAGAATTTTGGCGATTTCTTATGAGTAGAAAACGGTTCACTGCAACTTAGAACATTGACTAATTTAGGATTCACTTTTGTTCGGCAATGCGAACGTGGTTAAATTTTTTAGTGTACAGCACTCGGGAACATTGCCATCTGAAATGAAATTGAACAAATTTTTGTTCACGAATTTGTTAATTTGTCTATAAATGTTCAAGTATTCGAGCACAAACAATCTTCATATTTTAAATTTTCACCAAATTTGAACAATCATTAAATTTATTGACCTGGAATCATACTCGAATACGATAGAGAAAAGAACTTGTTCGCGAACAATTTCACCCATAAAATGGTCAGTAATAAATTGTAGATTCGAACACACCGCGACCACGATCAATATATCATTATCTCCAACTTTAATTTTAAAAAGCAAATGCTCGCAAACATTTGATGCGAGCTGATTTTAATCACAAATGCTCATAGTAGATGTCACTTGCGTATTTTTCTCTGACAAAGTAATCTATACAAAATTATATTTTATTATTTAAGGACTACGTTTGTGTTCGCGAACAACATTTGCTTAAGAATATACGTTTGTGTTCGCGAACAAATTTTATTTCTTATACGTTTCCGTTTACGAACAAGTTTAAAAATTCTTGATTTCAAATGTTGAACAACAGTTTAAAAATAATCGATCAACTATTACAATAATTCATTGAAACATATAAAAGCTTACCTATACTCTAACTTCGTTGACACTAACGATATTTTTTGACGCACTTGTGGTTTAGCTAAGTTAAAACAAAACTCATAAAGGCAAGAAAAAATAAACCGGCAAGCAAGCTGTAGCACAACGAGACCGATCGAATAATATAAAAAAGACGATCAATCTTGATGTATATGTCTTCCACGTCACTGTATAGCAGCGTTTCATCCACTTTAGGGGCGATTCACATTACGGACCTCTCCTATACACGTCACATATATATAGCTTTGTAGAACAAAAATGCGAAAACTTATTTTATTGGACCCAATTTTGATCTAATGCAATCTATTATCGGCCCTGTAATGGGCTCAAATAGAGACTTCCAGCTTACGTTTGAGCAACCGGCGAAACATTCGAACTTTGCAAATCCGGGTTATTCCACATGAAAGAATCACCAACCTGACCGTCCCAAAATTCACCACATGAAATGCAAAAATTGTTCGTTGACACTCAGAATTCAGGTGCACCAGTAATTTATATACGGTAAACCTGCAGGGAATGGATACTTTTCAAATTAATTAATATTCAAAATGTCATTGTGAGCTCAAATTCGATGTATTGCGTTACCCCTGCAATAAGGATTTCCTTTATGTTAACAGTGTGTATATAAATTTTAGGGAAATCAATTATTTTTAAAATACCACAAAAGACCAATACACCCAACAATCGCAAAATTATTTGAAATTCCTGTCATAGTTTATGAATGCCGTATGCTTACTCAAGATCTATAGTTTGGCATTTTTTCGTGCGGAAAGCTTCGAAGGTGATTTTGAAACTCTCCATTTTATAATTGGTTAAATATGAAAAAGTTATGCGTAATATTGTACACCAAATTTCATTTTGCGGTAGCCACAGCCAAGCTTTCAGGCACGGCCGGGGCAACGCTGGGAGACCTTCGCGCTTCCCCACCCCTGCCCCCCGCTAATAAACCTAAACCAGTGCAAGCAACTGTGTCTGAGTCCTCAATAGAACGGTGTATTCAGAGCATAGGTGCTCATACGCGGTTACCAACAGGCACCGCGGTGATCCATATTTATGTGCTTCCTCAGGTCCCGCAACATCGTCTCCACCCCATATTTCGCTCGTCGTAGCAATCATAAGCAAATTGTTTTATATTTTTCATATAAATATATATATTTCGTATCATCAAGCTTTATTGAAGATCCCGAAGATAAATAAATATTTATCACTGCAATTGCGCCTACAGTCGGAACCATTTACCTTTCCAACGTCGATGACCTTGGGCACCTATGGTACGGTCGTCGATGTCCGAGCCTCCGCACCCCAACTAACTGTCCGCCCAGGTAGGGGTTGCAGCGCGAAAGAAACCGCGACATACCTAAACACCAGACGTGCATAAACTGAAGAGTGTCATACTAATGTTCCGTTCACGTTATAATGTTTCCAGCGTTTGGAACCTATGTAGACCACACAGTGTCAGGCACACTGTGGAAAACAGGGTGTCTTATACACCCCATGTTTTTTATAACTTGTGCAAAGGTAGCTACCTAGGGATATTGCCACTTCTTGACAGTGTCAAGCACGCCATATTTTCTGACAGTTTTGTTGACAGTGTGTGGCATGATTTCATCAAGAGTCCTGAGTAAAATTAGTATATCAACGTTGGATGTTAACATATTTATCCTTTTCAAGCTCTCACAGTCACAGTGTCAAGCCATTTCACGATTGTTATATATATACTTTAATGCCGCCTGCTAAATCTGTCGGGCGGCTTTTTATACTGATCAAGCATTTTTGTTTGGGGTCTAAAGTACAAAGTTATAAAAATGCGGGGCCAGGCAGACCAACGTCAATTTTAGATGAGCTGAGTTACGCCTTAAAACTTCAAGCCGTTACCCCTGTAATGTATGTCTAGTGACTCTTTCAGCTACATATATAAAGTACCTGAGCTGTGAAAAATTAGAAATATATACCTAATATCCTCACTGAAAATCTCTTGAATATTAGCTCATATGGGAGTCTTTGATAAGAATACTGTTGAGATCGGAATATATTTATAATAAATAAACCATTTACATTCAGTATCGCCAGAATTTCGAACCTATAGCGAAAAGAAACTGCACAGTACTAAATCTAGGATGATTATACCGCTACGAAAACCAATTCTGTTTAAACACAAATGCTAAGTCACCTTCGAAATCTATTACTGATGTGCATTTTAGTTGATATATATAATATATACATACGGTATTTACGTCTAGTTTAATCATACTAAAAGTTTTCATGTCGAGTCGACGCTTGACCATACTACCTGACTTGACCCTTTAGTACCTGCAGTTGTTCGACAACAGCTAATTACGTTTGGATATACTGTACTTTACTAAATTGCGCGAATAGTGCACAAAGGTACTCGTGTTGTTCGCTCGCTCTGCGATGAATCTTAAGGATCCGAGCAATATCACTAAAATAGCTCAATGGTTAACAAACGTAACTTTCACCTGAGCGTTCGGGGTTAGATGCCTCGCGGAGGCGAAATATTCTTCATCGATACTCGAAATGTAAATCAATTCAACACGCAAAATGTTAAAATTTTAGCTGAACTTTTTCTATGTTATTTTGAATACGAAATCATGATCCAATATGCTCGTCAAATCAATGTTTACAGCCAAGTGAGAACTAACAGCATCGATGTAAACATTAATAGGCTCACAGAGCGCATTCTTCAACTTTGCAGTGTAGGTGTAAATTACTTTAACATGTCGAGTCAGTTATCGAGCAAGATTTAACATTTATATATGCTGTAAAGTGTGGCTGAATAAAAACTTGATTTTTAGTTGAAATTTGATAACGTTAATATATAGTTTGGAATTTTTGGTTGAAGTTGAAGTATATAATACGTTTGGCGGTGATATCAAATTGAATACTCAAATTATGTTTACTACAGCTTGTACATCGAATCTTCGATAATCCACGGTTTAATTATTTTTAAGTGAATTATATAATTCGAATATTATTAACTCGACCATAAATGTTATTAAATGTACTTTAATTAACTAGGCACTTTACTTTATAATGTAGTCATGTCAGTATTGCAAAACCGTCATTTCCTGAGCTAATAAATTATATCACAATCTGTCCCGGTACTAATTCAATTTCAGACGAGAGATTGGACTCTATGTTAGATTGTAACGGTAAATGTTTAATAAATTCAAATCAGCTTTATCATGTTTTTACAGTATATATAAGTTTAAGTATATTTGATGGGTTCCAGTAGGATATATACATGTTTCTAGAATAATCTTAACGTGATCTCACTAACCAGTCTTTTGTCATTTCCCCTAAAGTTATGCGGGATTCACGTTATAATGTCCCCAACAGTTGAAACTTTTGTCCCCCTGTAGTGTAGACTATACCGTAAAGACGGTGACAGTGACACCCACACCATATAACAAAATATGAGGGTGTCGGGCACACCCCTAGATACCTCATTTTGGCAATGTAGTATTTCGATGTTTTATGCTTGCCAATGCGGTGTTTCTAGGGTATCCTGTAGGCCCTATGTAAATTGACCTCACGGGGTGGCGGAAACCCTCAGCAAAACGAAAAAGCAACGACGGTTCATTGACACCGTCTTAAATAAGCCAAACTATTAGCTAGCTTTGTTTGAAATTTATTTGAAACTTTATTTAAAAACACAGGGGTGTCTAAGACACCCTGTAGTTTAGGGTGTGCCTGCCACTGTGTGGGGTACATAAGTTCCAAGTGGTGGGGACATTATAACGTGAATCCCGCATTATAATGTTCACATCTTTTAAACAATGTAAATTTGGCGCGTAGCACCAAGGCGCTGCTCTGCGATTGAAATCAAGCCATTCTGTGATCGCTAAAATTTCAATGAAAATTTTTCGTTTTCGAATAAAGACCAATGCAGACATTAATATAATTATCATTAGAGAACAATTTCGCTGCTATTATTGGTATTCGCCAAAACTTTGTTCAAGCACAGGTGTGATTTCTGGCACCTTACAATTTTGTCAAACCGAACCAAATACCGTTGCTTCCGTAACAAGGGTTTTCGATATGACATCGGTTATTTACAAAAACATGGTTATCGGGGTCGCCTTAAGTTCATTAGCGCACATGTAATGTGAGACATTTTTGTGAATCATTGGATATTGTTTGTATGGTCTATAGTCTGTGAACAGTTATATATACGCAGGTGTCAAGAGAGATCTTTAGCGTTAAGGATTCTTAGGGAGCCCATGATGAGTGCATTGAACTTTGACACTGTTGTTGTACACATCAAATGTTTGAGTTAAATAAAATTTGATTTGACTTAAGCCGCAGAATGTAAAGTTGCCCTATTATTGGAAATTAATGCTTCGTCGCGAGTAATGCGTCGTTGACGTTATAATGTCCCCAACGTGTGAAACCTATGTACACCACACAGTGTCAGGCACACCGTTGACAACAGGGTGTCGTAGACACCCCCATGTTTTTAATAAATTTCTTCAAAGGTAGCTAGTTACGCGTATTACCACTTCACGACGGTGTCAGGTACACCGTGTCTTCTGGCAGTTTTATTGACAGTGTTCGGAATTATTTGAGCAATGTTCATATGAGCTAGATACGTACAAATATCGGCTCTTTTCCATTATCCTCGAATCCCGCATTTGCCAATAAAATGGTCAGATTCTGGAAATTTTGGTATTTTTTTTGATCATCGAGACCTACATTTAGAACAAAAAATTGACTTTAAAATTTTAGATTTTTTGCGTGCCAAGGGTCCCCTTCGGGAAGCCACAAATTTTTTTCTTAAAATTGGATTTTTACCCATCATTCGACGCAGCTTTACGAGCTCAGTGATTTATAATGAAATCCGATAAAAGCATCCTAAATTGTGGCAAAAAACTGTTCAATTGCTGAGCCTCTCAGCCTCCGATATTTTTGGCCATAACTTAAGATCCGGTTACTGGAACCCGTTTAAAATATCACCATTCGACTCAGCTTCAAGCCGCGTCGAATGGTGGGTAAAAATCCAATGTTTAAGAAAAAAATTTGTGTTTTCAAGGGGAACCCTTTGGGACCCAAAAAATCTAAAATTTTAAAAATTCAATTTTTTGGTCTAAATGATCAGGGGAAGTCTAGACGATCCAAAAATATCAAAATTTCCAGAATCTGACCATTTTTGTCAAATGCGGGCTGGGGGATAAAGAAAGAGAACCCAAATTCAAGAATTTAGAAAAAACTACACAGGACAGTTGACTAATAAACCCATTAGCTACAGACGGTGTCCGTTATAGTTAATTCGCGCCAAATTGGTAGCTAAGTGTGTGTACGACACTGTCAAGAAAAATGTAGTAGCTAGGGGTGTGTCGTACATCCTCGGCAATTGATTTACAGTATGGGTGTCACCCTGACTGTCTATACGGTAGGGTCGCGACTATAGGGGGACAAAAGTTCCAAACAGGGGGACATTATAACGTGAACGCCGCATAAGTCTAGGTAAAGCTGATGTTACTGGGTTTTCGGGAAGGCAGTGTAGTTATAATGATCAAATTTCTTTGATCTTATACTCTGGTTCTGTGACCGTTTTGCTGCACCAAACGGTTTATAGATAAATCGTCCACAATTTTGAATATTAGTATAGTACAAAAATATATATAACTTTTAAGGCAAGCCTAGTGTGTCACAGTGTCTGTAGTTAGTGTAACCCCATATAGACCAGTTCGAGTATTTCAAATTTCAGCTACACTCAACCCCAGTGTTTGCAGTTGACGCGGTATCGAAATACATATTTATACTGACTGTATCCAGTTACTAAGACAGATACATATTTATAATATCATGTGCTTGTTTATGATCTGTCTTGTGCCCTTTAAAACTTACGGAACCGTATATAATTAGAGTCTCGGACTGAATGTTTACAGATTACAGTTTGAACATAAAAATTAGTATCGTTTTCATTTATCCCGACAATGAAGATATAAATACATACGTTCACAATTTTTGTCAATATTTGTCATTATCGGTGCTTTCACACATATATAATATATATTTTGCGTTTTATGAAAATCAGTCAGTATATATATTGATATTTACCGTTCAAATGACTAACAATATACAATATTTTGTAATGTCTAATAGCTCGGTAATCAATTGGCGGAAGTTTCATATTTTGTTACCACTGAATACGATCACTAAAAACAAACGTACAAGTAGAAACATTTGAAAGTTTATTGAATATCAAGATTACGTGCATGCGCATACATAGATGTACATGGTAAATGTTTGAGGCATAAAAACAGCAACCAAGAATATTAAATGAATAGGTTACAAAGATGGATGGGTCCGTAATCTTACATCTAACTTAAGTTTCGGTCATAGTAGAGTTATTGATTCAAAATACTATTGTACTTTTGTAGCTGATTTTAGAAGCTCTTAAATTCACTTAACAATATGACTGATTTAGGTAAAGATTTCTATTTCATTATATCAACATGTCGCAAAACAATATTATTGCTTGCGCCACTGCTATGAAAGTTATGATTTACCAGTTTTTACTGTTTCTTCGTGTACTGGTGTTCCGCGATTACATGAATGGTTCTGGTAATCATTTACATCTGAGTTGAGATATTCAAAAATTATGCTAATTTCTGCTCGCAGGCGCCGCAAATCTAAGATCGTATCGTGTCAGACGCTCCTTGTAAATTATGGAGGCACCGTTTGTTCTGTTTGGTTTTCGGGTAAAATATCTCTCCACGCCTTCAATTTTAGCTATCTTCTTTAGGGATGTGGGTGACCAGACTAGACTGGGAATGAATATTCCAAAACAGGTCAAACATAGGGTTTTATTAATAATTAAGTAGAGCATCTGGTCACATATTTCTTACATTTTTATTATATTGGGGCATATTTATTTTGTATCATTGTCTATTTGCAAACAGTGGTTGAACAACTTTCCTTGTCCGGGCTCAAATCAGTTTAGATTGTTCTGTTATCGCTTGTAACATGGCAACTAAAATTTTATTGTGTAGATGGCTTATGTTAGCATATTTACTTGCAGAAATAATATAAATCGAGTGATCAATTGCTTTCACACCATGATACTATCAGAACCACTCATTTCAGACCAAAACTGTTCAGAGTTTGTTTTAGCACTATATCTATAACTTGTGACCCCTTGGCACAATTTGTCTTTAAATTTTGTCAAAAATCGGGCAAAAATAAGCAAAAATTGGGGTAATTGGGAAAAATTGGTGGAAATTGGTAAAATGAGTGCCAAAAATATTTCAAAATTTGACTTCAAAAATATCAAAAAATTTTTCGCGCCTGACGAACCTCCCGCCGACACGCTCCCTGATCTCCTCTTGGCGACCTCCTCTACCCGTCCGACCCGCTATCCTCCTGGGGCTTCGGAACTCGCCCATGTACGCATAGGTTTAGCCAGGGAGGGCATGGGGAGCCGTGCCCCCCGTGCAGCATTCTCTTCCACGAAATTATGGGTATTGGTGGTGCTAAGGAAAGCAAACTTGGGTCACCGCTACTGATCTATCAAGTTATACTACTTGGTCTTTTCAGTTTGTCCCCTTCCAAGCTTGAAGTTCATCAATACAGTGGTTGACCGGGGATGGTGTTGGAGAAATGGGGATGTGTAACCTTCAGGCGGTGGGAATTTGGCTTGAGGGTTCCTACTGCGTTATATGTATGTATATTAGAAGTCAGAAAATGTTCGATTTTCCAGCGCTGGCTCTGTTTGGCTGCTCCTGGACCATGTTCCTGTCAGCTTCGCTCTTCATTAATCGTGTCCAGCTCGGCTCGGTTCGACACTTGCGATGGAAAGCTAGGTATGGCTATTATCATACATGCTCATAGGAGGGAAGAAGAGGAATATACCCTACCTAAAGCTCCGACTTCTCTGGGTTTGGCCTATCCAATGCCAGGCAGCCTGTTCCCCTGACACTCACCGAAACTGGCAAGGCTTCGGAAAATTGCGAATCAAAGCATTGGAGCATGGCAGCACGTGCAAGGTGTACTTCATATTTTTAACTCACGGTTTATTCCTCCCTACAGCTTGGACTTCCTTCGGGGTTTCGCCGATCCAATGCCAGGCAGCCTGTTCCCCTGACACTCACCGAAACTGGCAAGGCTTCGGAAAATTGCGAATCAAATCATTGGAGCATGGCAGCACGTGCAAGGTGTACTTCATATTTTAACTCACGGTTTATCCCTCCCTACAGCTCGGACTTCCTTCAGGGTTTCGCCTATCCAATGCCAGGCAGCCTGTTCCCCTGACACTCACCGAAACTGTCAAGGCTTCGGAAAATTGCGAATCAAAGCATTGGAGCATGGCAGCACGTGCAAGGTTATTTTGTATGTGGGGGGGGTTTTTTTTTTGGTTGGTTGTTTTGTGGTTGATACTTCATATTTTTAACTCACGGTTTATCCCTCCCTAACAGCTCGGACTTCCTTAGGGGTTTCGCCGATCCAATGCCAGGCAGCCTGTACCCCTGACACTCACCGAAACTGTCAAGGCTTCGGAAAATTGCGAATCAAATCATTGGAGCATGGCAGCACGTGCAAGGTGTACTTCATATTTTAACTCACGGTTTATCCCTCCCTACAGCTCGGACTTCCTTCAGGGTTTCGCCTATCCAATGCCAGGCAGCCTGTTCCCCTGACACTCACCGAAACTGTCAAGGCTTCGGAAAATTGCGAATCAAAGCATTGGAGCATGGCAGCACGTGCAAGGTGTATATACTTCATATTTTTAACTCACGGTTTATCCCTCCCTAACAGCTCGGACTTCCTTAGGGGTTTCGCCGATCCAATGCCAGGCAGCCTGTTCCCCTGACACTCACCGAAACTGGCAAGGCTTCGGAAAATTGCGAATCAAAGCATTGGAGCATGGCAGCACATGCAATGTATACTTCATATTTTTAACTCACGTTTTATCCCTCCCTAAAGCTCGGACTTCCTTCGGGGTTTCACCGGTCCAATGCAAGGCAGTCTGTTCCCCTGACACTCACTGAAACTGTCAAGGCTTCGGAAAATTGTGAATCAAAGCATGGCAGCACGTGCAAAGTGTACTTCATATTTTTAACTCACGGTTTATCCCTCCCTACAGCTCGCACTTCCTTTGGGGTTTCGCCGATTCAATGCCAGGCAGTCTGTTCCCCTGACACTCACTGAAACTGTCAAGGCTTCGGAAAATTGTGAATCAAAGCATGGCAGCACGTGCAAAGTATACTTCATATTTTTAACTCACGTTTTATCCCTCCCTAAAGCTCGGACTTCCTTCGGGGTTTCACCGGTCCAATGCAAGGCAGTCTGTTCCCCTGACACTCACTGAAACTGTCAAGGCTTCGGAAAATTGTGAATCAAAGCATGGCAGCACGTGCAAAGTATACTTCATATTTTTAACTCACGGTTTATCCCTCCCTACAGCTCGGACTTCCTTTGGGGTTTCGCCGATCCAATGCCAGGCAGTCTGTTCCCCTGACACTCACTGAAACTGTCAAGGCTTCGGAAAATTGTGAATCAAAGCATGGCAGCACGTGCAAAGTATACTTCATATTTTTAACTCACGGTTTATCCCTCCCTACAGCTCGGACTTCCTTTGGGGTTTCGCCGATCCAATGCCAGGCAGCCTGTTCCCCTGACACTCACCGAAACTGGCAAGGCTTCGGAAAATTGCGAATCAAATCATTGGAGCATGGCAGCACTTGCAAGGTATACTTCATATTTTAACTCACGTTTTATCCCATCTGATACGACACCGTGCAGTTGTAATGCTATAGAGGTAATCTGATTTCCGCTTAATCAATGTTTGATGCAAAATTCAGGTGTTCCGGAAACACAAGTTATAGGCAGTCATGGTGCCTGGAAATTCGAAATGTTGAATATGAAAACTCGTCAAACATTATAATTGTTAAAACATTTCAGCTTAGGAAATTTATAAATATATTTTCATTTTGGGTGTTCCGGACTGGTCTCAGACTACCTATACCTTATCCGTTTACTGCATTATGACTGTAAACCTTACCGCCTGTATATAAGTTGCATTGATCGCATGGAAATGAATTTTTGATTTCTATTTCCATAACAGATTTACGGAAATTTTCATGAAACTTTTGTTCATTTATAGATGCAAAGCGTCAGCAAGTGACGAAATTGCAACTACCATCACACGAGTAAAACGTACCTTACAATTCTTAATTAACCTCAAAATTACTTGGCAACACCATGAGATATCCGGTACTCACATAAACACAACTGGGTATGTTTATGCAAATGGACTTGGTTCTAACGCTTGTATCAAATCGAGTCTCTTGAAGTATATATTCTTACAAAAATCCTTAAATCTAGTACTTTTACACTGTGGCTAGTTTTTGATCCACCGCTATCTTAGGCAGTCACAGAGGTTAGTTCTGTGGTAGTTATTTCAATAGTTACAAATAGTACACGTATTTATCAACATACTGTCTAATGACTGAGCACAAAAATGCCAAAATTATCATGCGCTCGAAAAATTTGCAGTAAGCAACTTTCAATTTATCGGGGTTAGTTTTAATGATGCGTAACTTATAGAAGGAATAATTGATGAGTATTTAATCTTAGTTGCTGTGCTTAACATAGTATTTATTTTCATTGAAAGATAATAAATGGCACGTCAGATTTCCATTTAAGGCCTTGAGGTCGAAAATATTAAAAAGGCTTACTTTTCGAATGTTTGACAAAAGCTCGAACTTTAGAGTTAAGCAGTGTTCTTCAGCCCATTGCAGTTTTAAGAGCATGGTTTCCCTTATGAATATTAATTTAGTGATGGATTTTAGTGAAAGGCACTAGAAGTATCATATTACTTTAAGGTACCATGAACACGAATTTAATATCAGCTCTGGTGTAAACGATACGTGTGTCACCGGAAAGGAACAGAAATTCGTTGAAATTTATAACGAAATTTGCCACAAAACTGCATTACCGGTTGCACTGGAAGAATGTTAAAAATAGCATTTGATAACATCCTCGATCACCTATCGATATCTCAAATTTGAGATTTCGCCTTACTTGCAATTTCGCATAAGTTATATATATACCGAATTTGACAGAAAACTGTTTGACAGATTTTAGAGATTCACGAACAGTGTATCTGTATCGAACAGTTTTAGTTCACGAACTGAAGCTCCTGCTGTCAAATGTACGATCACGTACACCCATAACCTAAGTAGGCTTGTACTTGTACCAAAAGTTAAACAGGTGGAGCTATATATGTACACTTCATGACAGTGCGTGGTATATGCAACACGTACTCTTATGTTCAACAAAAACATTGTATTTTTCATCCCATGGTCGCTCACGGGTAGAATTATATTCACTACATGAATGTTAAGCAGTATATATATTCAACGCGTACTCTTACCTATAAAACATTGTATTTCTAATCCCGCGCTCGTAACCTGGTGGGGTTATACTACACTTCATGAAAGTTGCTCGGTATAGGCAACGCGTACTCTTACCTAAAACATAAAAACATTGTATTTCTCATCCCATGCTCGCAAACTGGTGGAGTTATATTCACTTTATGAATGTGAGCGGTATACGCAACGCGTACTCTTACATACAACAAAAACATTGTATTTCTCATCCCATGCTCGCAAACGAGTGGAGTGATACACTTCATTAATGTGGCGCGGTATATGCAACGCATACTCTTATCTTCAACAAAAACATTGTATTTTTCATCCCATGGTCGCGCACAGGTAGAATTATATTCACTACATGAATGTTAAGCAGTATATATATTCAACGCTACTCTTACCTATAAAACATTGTATTTCTGATCCCGTGCTCGTAACCGGGTGGGGTTATATACACTTCATGAAAGTTGCTCGGTGTAGGCAACGCGTACTCTTACCTAAAACATAAAAACATTGTATTTCTCATCCCAACCTCGCAAACGGGTGGAGTTATATTCACTTTATGAATGTGAGCGGTATACGCAACGCGTACTCTTACCTACAACAAAAACATTGTATTTCTAATCCCGTGCTCGTAACCTGGTGGGGTTATACTACACTTCATGAAAGTTGCTCGGTATAGGCAACGCGTACTCTTACCTAAAACATAAAAACATTGTATTTCTCATCCCATGCTCGCAAACGGGTGGAGTTATATTCACTTCATGAATGTGCGCGGTATACGCAACGCGCACTCTTACATACAACATAAAACATTGTATTTCTCATCCCATGCTCGCAAACGAGTGGAGTGATACACTTCATTAATGTGGCGCGGTATATGCAACGCATACTCCTATCTTCAACAAAAACATTGTATTTTTCATCCCATGGTCGCGCACAGGTAGAATTATATTCACTACATGAATGTTAAGCAGTATATATATTAGGACGCCACCCGGTTACGAGCACGGGATCAAAAATACGATGTTTTATAGGTAAGAGTATGCGTTGGATATAATATGCTTAACGTTGCGTGTGGTGGAGTGTAATTCTACCTGTGAGCAACCATGGATGAAAAATCATGTTTGTTGTAATAAGAGCTCGCGTTGCGTATACCGCTCCGCATTCTTTTTAAAGTGAATATAACTCCACCCGTCAAAGTTGGATCAAAATACAATGTTAGGTAAGAATTATTGCTACACAAGCAAAAATTCATGAGATATATAAGCCCACAGTTTCGAGCGCGGGATCAGAAATACAATGTTTAATATAAGAGTTGCGCTACGTTGAATATATATACTGCTTAACGTTTTCGTGTAGTGAATATAATTCTACCTGTGCGCGACCATGGGATGAAAAATACAATGTTTTTTTGTTGAAGATAGGAGTATGCATTCCATACACACCACGTAATGAAGTGTATCACTCCACTCGTTTGCGAGCATGGGATGAGAAAAAGAATTGAATGTTTTGTTGTATGTAAGAGTACGCGTTGCGTATACCGCTCACATTCATAAAGTGAAATATAACTCCACGGTTTGCGAGCATGGGATAGAGAAGTACAATGTTTTTATGTTTTTTTTTTGAGTTGAGCATTGCGGGGGGGATCAACTTTCATGAAGTGTAGTATAACCCCCACAGGTTACCAAATTTTAATTAGAAATACAATGTTTTTGTTGTAGGTAAGAGTACGCATTGCGGATGCATCTAAGCCTGCAGTAAAGGTGAATACAGATTCACCCGTTTGCGAGGTTGGGATGAGAAATACAATGTTTTTATGTTTTAGGTAAGAGTACGCGTTGCCTTGCACCCGAGCAACTTTCATGAAGTGTATATAACCCCACCCGGTTACGAGCACGGGATCAGAAATACAATGTTTTATAGTTAAGAGTTGCGCGTTGAATATATATACTGCTTAACATTCATGTAGTGAATATAATTCTACCTGTGCGCGACCATGGGATGAAAAATACAATGTTTTTGTTGAAGATAAGAGTATGCGTTGCATATACAGTGCCACATTAATGAAGTGTATCACTCCACTCGTTTGTGGGCGTGGGATGAGGAGATACAATGTTTTTGTTGTATGTAAGAGTACGCGTTGCGTATACCGCTCACATTCATAAAGTGAATATAACTCCACCAGTTTGCGAGCATGGGATGAGAAATACAATGTTTTTATGTTTTAGGTAAGAGTACGCGTTGCCTCTCTTGAGCAACTTTCATGAAGTGTAGTATAACCCCACCAGGTTACGACCGGGGTATTAGAAATACAATGTTTTATAGGTAAGAGTACGCGTTGAATATATATACTGCTTAACATTCATGTAGTGAATATAATTCTACCCGTGAGCGACCATAGAATAAAAAATACAATGTTTTTGTTGAACATAAGAGTACATGTTGCGTATTTCACGCACTGTCATGAAGTGTACATATATAGCTCCACCTGTTTAACTTTTGGTACAAGTACAAGCCTACTTAGGTTATGGGTGTACATGATCGTAATTTGACAGGGGCGGGAACTTTCAGTTCGTGAACTAAAACTGTTCAAACTACAAATTGTACACTGTTAGTAAAATCTCTAAAATATATCTCAAACTCGCTTTTTTCTGTAAAATTCGGTATATATAACTTATGCCGAAATTGAGTAAGGCGAAATCTCAATTTGAGATATCAATCAGGTGATCCGAGGATGTTATCAAATGCTATTTAATTATTCTTCAGTGCAACCGGTAATGCAGTTTTGTGGCAAATATAGTTAAAAATTTCAGTAAATTTCAGTTGCTTTCCGGTGAAACACGTATCGTTTACACCAGAGCTGATATTAAATTCGTGTTAAGTGGTTCCTTAAAGTAATATGATACTTCTAGTGCCTTCACTAAAATCCATCACTAAATTAATATTCATAAGGGAAACCATGCTCTGAACTGCAATGGGCTGAAGAACACTGCTTCACTTCTAAAGTTCGAGCTTTTGTCAAACATTCAAAAAGTAGACCTTTAATCTTTTCGACCTCAAGGCCTTAAATGGAAATCTGACGTGCCATTTATTATCTAATGAAAATAAATACTATGTTAAGCACAGCAACTACAGTTGAAATACTCATCAATTATTCCTTCTATAAGTTACGCATCATTAAAACTAACCCCGATAAATTGAAAGTTGCTTGCTGCAAAATTTTCGAGCGCATGATAATTTTGGCATTTTCTAGTCATTAGACAGTATGTTGATAAATACGTGTACTATTTGTAACTATTGAAATAACTACCACAGAACTAACCTCTGTGACTGCCTAAGATAGCGGTGGATCAAAAACTAGCCACAGTGTAAAAGTACTAGATTTAAGGATTTTTGTAAGAATATACTTCAAGAGACTCGATTTGATACAAGCGTTAGAACCAAGTCCATTTGCATAGACATTACCAGTTGTGTTTATGTGAGTACCGGAATACTCATGGTGTTGCCGACTGGTTTGACGTAATCCAAGAATTGTAAGGTACGTTTTACTTGTGTGACGGCAGTTACAATTTCGTCACTTGCTGACGCTTTGTATCTATAAATGAACAAAAGTTTCATGAAAATTTCCGTAAATCTGTTATGGAAATAAAATAAAAATTAGTTTAAGTAGATCAATGCAACTTATACAGGCGGTAAGCCGCCTCTATGCACAAGTTGCATTGATCGCATGAATGAATTTTTGATTTTTATTTCATATTTAACGGAAATTTTTCATGAAACTTTGTTCATTTTGTGATGCAAAGCGTCACAAGTAACAAAATTCAACTACCATCACACGAGTGAAAAACATTACCCTTACAATTCTAATTAACCTCAAAATTACTTGGCAACACCATAAGAATCTGAGTATGTTTATGCAAAATGAACTTGGTTAAATTTAACGCTTGTGCAAAATCGAGTCTCTTGAAGTATATTCTTTACAGAAAATCCTTAAATATCATACTTTACACTGTAGCAGTTTTTTAGAATGCACATTATTACAGGAGGTATATCGCACTGTTTTGATAAATAATTACGCGCGTACATACTGTCTAATGACTAACACAAAAATGCAAAATTTTTTCGGCTCAAAAAAATTACAGTAGCAACTTTGGGGTTAGGCTAATGATGCGTAAGGTTAAAAGAAAATAATTAATAATATTAATATGCTGTGCTTAACATAGTATTTATTCATTGAAAGATAATGACGCGTTCCCATTTAAGGCCTTAATTCAAAAATCTAAAAAAAGGCTTCTTCAAATATTGGCAAAAGCTCGAACTTAAGATTTAAGTATTCTTATGATTTCCCCTTTTATGATAATGAATTTTAGTGAATACTTAAGGTACCATGAACACAAATTTGATATGTCAGCTACTGGTGTAAACGATACGTGTCACGGAAAGGAAAAACAGAATTCCGTTGAATAACGAAATTGCACAAAACTGCCGTACCAGTTGCACTGGAAGAATGTTAAAAATAGCATTTGATAACATCCTCGATCACCTATCGATATCTAAATTTGAGCGCTATTAATTTCGCATAGTTATATATATACCGAATTTGACAGAAAACTGTTTGACAGAGTTTGGGACAGTGTATCTGTATGAGAAAACAGTTTAGTTCACGAAGCTGACATACTGTAAATGTACGATCACGTACACCCACGTAGGCTTGCTATTCTACCAAAAGTTAAACCACAACTCGAGCTATATATGTACACTTCATGACAGTGCGTGGTATATGCAACACGTACTCTTATGTTCAACAAAAACATTGTATTTTTCATCGTGGTAATACGGTAGATTTTATATTCACTACATGAATGTTAAGCAGTATATATAAACGCGTACTACCTAAAACATTGTTACTGCACCACCTAACGTGGTGGGGTTCTGTTACACTCATGAAGGTGCTGATTGCTATTCGCAACACGTACTCTTACCTAAACGTAGAAACATTGTCATCCTGTTAAGGGAACTCGTGGAGTTATATTCACTTTATGAATGTGAGCGGTATACGCAAACCTATTACATACAACAAAAACATTGTATTTCTCATTGCATGCTCGCAAACCAGTGGGGTGGTGTCGCTACTTTCATTAATGTAGCACTGTGCAAACCCATACTCTTCTGCAACAAAAACATTGTATTTTTCATCCCATGGTCGCGCACAGGTCAATTTATATTCACTCATGAATGGTATATATTTCAACGCTACTCTTACCTATAAAACATTTATTTTCTAAATTGCATATAAAGTAACCGGGTGGAGTTATATACACTTCATGAAAGTTGCTCGGTGTAGGCAACGCGTACTCTTGAAACGTAAAAACATTGTATTTCTCATCCCAACACTCAGAACGGGTAGAGTTATATTCACTTTATGAATGTGAGCGGTATACGCAACGCGTACTCTTACCTACAACAAAAACATTGTATTTCTAATTGCCGTGCTTTAAGTAACCTGGTGGGGTTATACTACACTTCCATGAAAGTTGCTCAGTTCAGGCAACGCGTACTCTTTCCCTAAAACATAAAAACAGTTTATCTTTCATCCCATGCTCGCAAACGGGTGGAGTTATATTCACTTTATGAATGTGAGCGGTATACGCAACCTCTCTCATACAACAAAAACATTGTATTTCTCATTGCCTGTCCGCAAACGAGTGGAGTGATACACTTCATTAATGCGCGGTGTATGCAACGCATCTATTATCTTCAACAAAAACATTGTATTTTTTAGTCCCATCATTAGGTCAAATTATATTCACTACATGAATGTTAAGCAGTATATATATTAGAACGCTTACTCTTATTATAAACATTGTATTTCTGATCCCGTGCTCGTAACCGGGTGGGGTTATATACACTTCATGAACATTATAAGATCTAGGCAACGCGTCTCTTACCTAAAACATAAAACATTGTATTTCTCATTCCAACCTCGCAAACGGGTGGAGTTATATTCACTTTAAGAATGTGAGCGGTATCGCAACGCGTACTCTTACCTACAACAAAAGCGTTGTACAGTTCATCCCATGGTCACTCACAGACGAATTATATTCACTACATGAATGTTAAGCAGTATATATGTTGAACCATATACCTATCAAAACATATATTTTCTAATTTAGTGCTCGTAACCAGATCACATTAAATATGTGTTCTCTTTGGCGCATCGTGAATATAATTCTACCTGTGCGCAACCATCGGATAAAAAATACAAATGTTTTTGTTGAAGAAGTATGGGTTACATATACACACCACGTAAGATGAAGTGTATCACTCACTCGTTTGTCAAGCATGGGGAATAAGAAAATCCCGATGTTTTTGTTGTATGTAAGAGTACGCGTTTATATATCACTCACTCATAAAGTGAATATAACTCCACATTTTGGCATCGAAATGCGGAGAAAATACAATGTTTTATGTTTAGGGTAAGAAGTACCGTGTTATATCTCGGCGGTTTTAGTCAAAGTGTAGTATAACCCCACCACAACCGGGCCAGACGCAAAATTCAATGTTTTTGTATTAGGTAACACGTTGCGTACACTCCCGCATTCATCAAGCGAAAATATAACTCCACCACTAAAAATTGAATAAAATCCAATGTTTTTATGTTTTAGGGTAAGAGTACGTTGCTGCACAAGGCAATTTTCATGGATACTGTAGCAAGTTTCACAGGATACGGAGTACAATGTTTTAGTAAGAGTAGCGTTGAGTGTATATACTGTTTAACATTACGGTATACATGATATTCGTTGTACTGTGCGCGACCATGATGAAAAATAAATGTTTGTTGAAGGAGTAAGAGTATGCGTTATACACACCACGTAATGGTATAGCGTTTGCGAGCATGGATAAATGTTTTTGTTGTATGAGAGTACACGTTCATACCGCTCACGTTGAAGTCGATATTGAGCTCCACCAGTTTGCGAGCATGGGATGTTTTTATGTTTTTAGTTAAGAGTACACATTGCCTATACCGAGCAACTTTCATGAAGTGTAGTATAACCCCACAGGTTACGAGCGCGGGATTAGAAATACAATGTTTATAGGATTGGGTTGCGCGTTGAATATATATACTGCTTAAGCATTCATGTAGCTGGAGGTACCGTAAGCAACCATGGAATGAAAATACAATGTTTTTTGTTTTGAACATAAGAGTACGTGCTCCGTGTCCACGCGGCACAGTATATAGCTTCACCTGTTTAACTTTTGGTACAAGTACAAGCCTACTTTGGTTATAGGTGGTGATCGTACATTTGACAGCAGGAGCTTCGTCGTGAACTATAAAACTGTTCGATACAGATACACTGTTCGTGAATCTCTAAATCTGTCAAACAGTTTCTGTCAAATTGGTATATATAACTTGTGCGAAATTGCAAGTAAGGCGAAATCTCAAATTTGGAGAATATGATAGGTGATCGAGGATGTTATCAAATGCTATTTTTAACATTCTTCCAGTGAGCAATAC
>JASANE010005576.1:0-13870 GCA_030248225.1 Trileptium ribeirensis | reverse complement strand
ACTCGTCTCAGGCGCTGCAATGCGGTCAAGCCGAACCAACTACCGTCTAAGTCGACAGACGGTGGACGTCTATACTATTATATACCCCATCTTATATTGATGATATGCTAAATCAATCGCCAGCGACCTGGCTTGCCAATGAGCGAATACTTCGAATCAATGAAACACGAAACAATAGTTTTTGTTTTCTGGGACCATCGGAATGGAACACCTTACCAAGTATTTTGCGAAATCCAAATCTTGATCTATCCGAATTCAAATCTAAACTCACAATTTATGTGTTCCCGGATGAATTTTTGTAGCATCTGACTTCTTTATTGGTGTTCATACCCACCGCTTTTGTCTCGTTTCTGCGAAAAAAGGCGCTTTACAAATGTTTTATTATTATAAGTATATTTACTCGCATTAAATACTACAATCGAGCAATGCAATCAAAACGCTTATTTTTAAGAAATGATAGTCTGAATGTGAAAAAATGGATCGAATAGCAGGTAAGTGGAAATCTCAATTTTTAATATTATGAAAAAGTTCAATATGTCTTTTCTGGTGTTATTTTTATTGATTATTTGGACACCTTAATCGTTTAAGGTTTCAGTCCTAGAACTCAGCTGTTGTTTTTAACGCTGCCACCACGTTACAAGACTGGTTTCACGTTTTTCACGTTTTCAAATGTTAAATTGCGTATTATAGGTTATGGCGCCTGGTGATATAGTCCGCGTTGCGAAGTACACCCCAGTAGATTATAGTAGTGATAGTGTGACAACAACCGGACGCAAGTGTCCAGTTATCTTTTTGATCATCCCCGTCTTTTCTGGTTGGCTTTCTCAATCATGATCCCTTGATCATACCATGATGTACTTATTTTTAACAATATAACGCACAGAACCTAAACGTGACGTGGGACATGTACAGAAAAACCATGTGAAATATATAGTATCATTTATATTTGGTTAAAATTGAGTCGGCATCCATTTTGTATAGCAACTATTATTAAATATTAACTAAAATGATATCAGGTCCATCATATAAGCAATAGCATTATGGTGGAATTCACAAAATTCGCTAAGGAAAGTCGTGTATTTCGCAATGAACCAATATAATAGAGCGTTTACGTTATAATTTCCCAACATTTTGTCCCAAACAGTGGTAACATTATAAATTATTATCCGTTAACCAACGATTATATACAGTCTTGTATTCGCACATAATATTCGGTATATCAAGCATATATTCACATATCAGCACTATGAATAGATTGAATAATAAAATTTCACACTAAGATCTACAAACTGAAACTAAAGTGGTGGAAAGGATACAAAATTATATTTTATGCACAGCAAAATTATGATTATATACAGTCTTGTATTCGCACATAATATTCGGTATATCAAGCATATATTCACATATCAGCACTATGAATAGATTGAATAATAAAATTTCACACTAAGATCTACAAACTGAAGGTACGTGGATAGAAATTATAGCTAATGCACAGCAAAATTACGAAAACAAGATGAGTTTTGAAAATCACTCAAAAAGTAAGCTATTGAACACAATTCCAAAAATAGAGTAATCGCTTTAGTGAACTATGAGGAAAATGAACGATGGGTGGTCAGAACCCCACGAGTCCCACTGCTCAGTCATTGATCAAGCATACCTCATAGAAATACATCAGCAATTGACAGTTTTAATAAAAATAATAGCAGATTACGGCAGCGTATAGCATGTATTTAGAGCTGCATAAAGGTTATCGTCTATCAACTGCATTTCATAATAGTTTTTTTCATGCAGCGAAACTGATAATTATTAAAAGCTGAACAATAACTAATTAGTTTTAGCAGTAATTTAATACTTATGCATTAGCAGTGACTGAATAGCTTAAAGCTAAACGTTTATTACAAAGCGCCTTGTTAAACGCTCCGTACATCGGTTGATACTTCCGTGTACAAATGTAGACTAAACTGTTCGATTGCTTCGAATAGCGTATAACGATTTTTAGCGACGGCACTTGTTATAGGATGCTTGCAGGTATCCATACGTGCCCGTAGGGAATAACAGAGGATTATCCGCCTCTGACGAGTCGAACCGTTTCAACTTCGGCGCGAAGTACCAATTCGTCATCATATAAGTCGTCCTATTACCCTGAGGACACCCACCCCCAAGACCCGCGAAAAATTGTAGCCTAAATCAGTAGAAAATAAGCAAAAATCATTTGAGGAAAACTGGCAAAAATGGGGGTGAAATTGCAAATTAAGAAAAATTTTGAGTCCCAATAAATTTCAAAAATTTATCTCTCCTTTGCCTAGCCCAACCCACCCGACCGGCTGATCCCGTCTTGGAGACTCCGAGCCCCAATCCCTCCGGCGCGGGTAACTGCTACCTCTGTGGCATCGAACATCATGCAAGTATGACGATATGATATCATATCTCAGTGAACTAATTATGTTCCTAAAAATAAGAACCTACACGCGTTTCAATAATAATCGAAGAGTCGCGTTTATGGCTGGAAATACTTCAACAAATATTGGCAGGATTTGAGGTGATTAGAAGTCGTTACCTAAATCGCTCAAATGTGATTGGTGTATCATAAATCCTCGTCATATACCGTCAAGTTTTATTGTGAATTATTTTTACAAATGTTTGTCTGAATGCGTTTCGAGGAACATAGTTTATGGGGTGTGTAGGTAGAAAGTATATACATAGCCATATTTGAAGACTGATCCTAAACCTTGTGAATGAAACTAAATTTTTAAATTTTAGTTAAAACTAGTTGGTGTGTTATAATATTCAGAAACATATTCACGGTTCCGATATTTTTACGAATCTTTTTGTTTCTTCAAATGCAGTAGCATAGGAGATGCTGGACTGGCTACGCCCTGGATGAAGCCGCCAGAGAACCTCCAACTCAACCTCCAAAAGTGTTTATGCATTAAACCTAACAATCCTTTTATAGCAAAAAATGTAACACCGGTCGAAATCAAAGATCAATTTCATGATTAATAAATATGTAATTTGTATAAAACTGCTGTGGGAACTATGATTAGATTTGTGTAGCGTTATAGTAGCCGACATAACGAGTACAAAAACCAGTACGTTTATACATGAACTGATCTCTCGAAAATACGCAATTTTTGTATCAAATTCACAGCGTTATTCATCATTACTTTAGAACCGAATTCTATCACAGTGCCAATTCCGGATCGTGATAAAAAGGCACAGCCACAACCGGCCCTTCATAAATAAAATAATTAGCTAAGCTATGCTGGCATGTTTGTAAGAGCCGTGAGTAGCTATGTCGCATGATTTGATATCCATGACGGACTACTGAAAAAATATTTGTTACATTCAGTTCAGCAGATTGTGTTACAGGGAGAATGTTTAGCTCTAGGCTCAAAAAGGCAAGATTAGTAGTATTTAAAGTAAGACGCATAAATGCAGGTAAAATAAATACGTAAATGTCGCTATTTTCAAAATTTTTGTTTAAGCGCCTTTTACGAGCCAAAATAGTAGCTATGTAAAACACGCTCTTTCATACATGAAAGTTATGCTATTGTAACTGGAAGTTTGTTTTATGAATATATAACCACACCGTATCACCAATTGCTATTTTTTCGCGAATTTCCATTGTCTTCATATATGTCTGACTTTTAGAGCCGATTCCGGCACTTGTGACATTTATCAGCCGCACTTTACTATTAGGTAATATATTTGTAGGTTCTGGCTCGGCCCATAAAAATGTCACACTGGCTAATAGCGGCTAGCCAAGCATGGCTTTAGAGCCGCGGCAGACAGTGACAAAATCCGGCGCTGCCGCACACATCTTAATGTAATTGATGCATAATAGAAAAGACGAGTATGCGCTTATACAACTTTGTAGCAAAGATACAGGCCCTAGTTGCACTTTTCATCACTTTTGGTAATATCCAAGCTAGGTTCGAATGAATTCCCATCATTCCTTTATGAATTATGTCTTGCGGCACAATATATGGTTTATTGCATAGATTGGCTTCAGGCTTTAATGTTCTGATTTTTATTCTTTTCTTAAAAATTATTTTAAGCCCAATTTTGCCAGTAGACAGAAATTCGTCTACCGACGCGGCTAGTATAAGAATAATTGCAGAAACCTATCGTTTCAGTGCTAATTTATTCTCTACCTCATTGTATCCAAATAATGGAAAAAATAACTAAATTGTATATATCAAAAATCTTCGTAAAATAATAAAACAAAATCAATTGCTAAAAGCCTCAGCTTGTATACCTGGTTTAGCCTAACGCAATGAATATAAGTTTATTATACTGTGAGAATGGTCAAACTAGTTTCTGCAGAAGTGACCTTGATAAATAATATTATAAAAGTAGATACAAGACTAAACTACGGCTATCTCTATACTGTCGCTTCACAAATTGTCCATGCACAATTTCGAGCGTTCCAAAAATTTCGCGAGGTATTCACGTTGGTGTTACACTGATCATATGATCAACAAGTTCAGCTATCAAAAATAATGATTTCGGCGTTTTTACCACAACAATGAGGGTTGGTTTCTTAAATAAATGGGTCACAACAGGTTATACCTTTAACAGAATTTATTGTTAAAAACGCTCAGTGCTTGGATGTTTATTTCATACCTACTATGAGGGTTGTTTTCTTAAATAAATGGGTCACAACAGGTTATACCTTTAACAGAATTTATTGTTAAAAACGCTCAGTGTTTGGATGTTTATTTCATACCTACTATGAGGGTTGTTTTCTTAAATAAATGCGTCACAACAGGTTATACCTTTAACAGAATTTATTGTTAAAAACGCTCAGTGCTTGGATGTTTATTTCATACCTACTATGAGGGTTGTTTTCTTAAATAAATGGGTCACAACAGGTTATACATTTAACATGATTAATTGTTAAATACACTCAGTTTATGGATGTTTATTTAATACCTACTATGAGGGTTGTTTTCTTAAATAAATGCGTCACAACAGGTTATACCTTTAACAGAATTTATTGTTAAAAACGCTCAGTGTTTGGATGTTTATTTCATACCTACTATGAGGGTTGTTTTCTTAAATAAATTGGTCACAACAGGTTATACCTTTAACAGAATTTATTGTTAAAAACGCTCAGTGTTTGGATGTTTATTTCATACCTACTATGAGGGTTGTTTTCTTAAATAAATGCGTCACAACAGGTTATACCTTTAACAGAATTTATTGTTAAAAACGCTCAGTGCTTGGATGTTTATTTAGTACCTACTATGAGGGTTGTTTTCTTAAATAAATGGGTCACAGCAGGTTATACCTTTAACAGAATTTATTGTTAAAAACGCTCAGTGTTTGGATGTTTATTTCATACCTACTATGAGGGTTGTTTTCTTAAATAAATGCGTCACGACAGGTTATACCTTTAACAGAATTTATTGTTAAAAACGCTCAGTGGTTGGATGTTTATTTCATACCTACTATGAGGGTTGTTTTCTTAAATAAATTGATTACAACAGGTTATACCTTTAACAGAATTTATTGTTAAAAACGTTCAGTGTTTGGATGTTTATTTCATACCTACTATGAGGGTTGTTTTCTTAAATAAATGCGTCACAACAGGTTATACCTTTAACAGAATTTATTGTTAAAAACGCTCAGTGCTTGGATGTTTATTTCATACCTACTATGAGGGTTGTTTTCTTAAATAAATGGGTCACAACAGGTTATACCTTTAACAGAATTTATTGTTAAAAACGCTCAGTGTTTGGATGTTTATTTCATACCTACTATGAGGGTTGTTTTCTTAAATAAATGGGTCACAACAGGTTATACCTTTAACAGAATTTATTGTTAAAAACGCTCAGTGCTTGGATGTTTATTTCATACCTACTATGAGGGTTGTTTTCTTAAATAAATGGGTCACAACAGGTTATACCTTTAACTGAATTTATTGTTAAAAACGCTCAGTGTTTGGATGTTTATTTCATACCTCCTATGAGGGTTGTTTTCTTAAATAAATGCGTCACAACAGGTTATACCTTTAACAGAATTTATTGTTAAAAACGCTCAGTGCTTGGATGTTTATTTCATACCTACTATGAGAGTTGTTTTCTTCAATAAATGGGTCACAACAGGTTATACCTTTAACAGAATTTATTGTTAAAACGCTCAGTGTTTGGCTGTTTATTTCATACCTACTATGAGGGTTGTTTTCTTAAATAAATGCGTTCACAACAGGTTATACCTTTAACAGAATTTATTGTTAAAAACGCTCAGTGTTTGGATGTTTATTTCATACCTACTATGAGGGTTGTTTTCTTATATAAATTGCTCACAACAGGTTATACCTTTAACAGAATTTATTGTTAAAAACGCTAAGTGTTTGGATGTTTATTTCATGCCTACTATGAGGGTTGTTTTCTTAAAATAAATGCGTCGCAACTTCTTTGTTTTTTGGTGGTGTTTTTGGTGAGGTTATACCTTTAACAGAATTTATTGTTAAAAACGCTCAGTGTTTGGATGTTTATTTCATACCTACTATGAGGGTTGTTTTCTTAAATAAATTGGTCACAACGGTTATACCTTTAACAGAATTTATTGTTAAAAACGCTAAGTGTTTGGATGTTTATTTCATACCTACTATGAGGGTTGTTTTCTTAAATAAAGAGAAAACCAACAAAAAAACCATTTTCCTCAAAATCTAATCCATAACTAAAACCTTATTTTTTCTCTATTTTTTTCTAAATAAATTTAAATAACCTAAAATTTTTTAAAATTTTTTTTTCTCTATTTTTAATAAATAAAATAACTTAAAATTTTTTAAAACCCATCAAATATTTATCTCTATATTTTCTTTAATAAATAAATACTTAAAATAAAACATTTTTTTTCTATATTTCTTAAATGATCACAAATTATTTTGATAAAAAGCTGTGCTTGGATGTTTATTTTAGTACCTACTATGATATTCTTATAATGGGTAAAATTAAAAACGCTATTTTTAAATATTTTTGTATTTTATACCTACTATGAGGCTGTTTTTAAATAAATATTAACAGGTTATCTTGACGTAGAATTTATCCGGCATCTCTAGGTAAATAAATGAAAAAAAAATAAATAATTTTGATGTTTATTTCATCCTACTATTAAGTTCAATAAATGATTCTAACATTGCTTACGAATTTATTGTTAAACGCTCGTGTTTGGATGTTTGTTCTCCTATTATGGGGTTGTTTTTTCCGATGATTGGTCCACGGTTTCCTTTAAGAATTTATTGTTAAGACCTCAGGGCCCAAAAAAAAAAAAAACCTATGTTTGATGTTTATTTATTATGGTAAATAAATTACAAAGTAAAAATTATGTAAAAATCTATTGAATAAATGCGTCACCAACAGGAATTATACCTTTTAACAGAATTTATTGTTAAAAACGCTAAGTGTTTGGATGTTTATTTCATACCTACTATGAGGGTTGTTTTCTTAAATAAATGCGTCGCAACAGGTTATACCTTTAACAGAATTTATTGTTAAAAACGCTCAGTGCTTGGATGTTTATTTCATGCCTACTATGAGGGTTGTTTTCTTAAATAAATGCGTCACAACAGGTTATACCTTTAACAGAATTTATTGTTAAAAACGCTCAGTGTTTGGATGTTTATTTCATACCTACTATGAGGGTTGTTTTCTTAAATAAATTGGTCACAACAGGTTATACCTTTAACAGAATTTATTGTTAAAAACGCTCAGTGTTTGGATGTTTATTTCATACCTACTATGAGGGTTGTTTTCTTAAATAAATGCGTCACAACAGGTTATACCTTTAACAGAATTTATTGTTAAAAACGCTCAGTGCTTGGATGTTTATTTCATACCTACTATGAGGGTTGTTTTCTTAAATAAATGGGTCACAGCAGGTTATACCTTTAACAGAATTTATTGTTAAAAACGCTCAGTGTTTGGATGTTTATTTCATACCTACTATGAGGGTTGTTTTCTTAAATAAATGCGTCACAACAGGTTATACCTTTAACAGAATTTATTGTTAAAAACGCTCAGTGTTTGGATGTTTATTTCATACCTACTATGAGGGTTGTTTTCTTAAATAAATTGATTACAACAGGTTATACCTTTAACAGAATTTATTGTTAAAAACGTTCAGTGTTTGGATGTTTATTTCATACCTACTATGAGGGTTGTTTTCTTAAATAAATGCGTCACAACAGGTTATACCTTTAACAGAATTTATTGTTAAAAACGCTCAGTGCTTGGATGTTTATTTCATACCTACTATGAGGGTTGTTTTCTTAAATAAATGGGTCACAACAGGTTATACCTTTAACAGAATTTATTGTTAAAAACGCTCAGTGTTTGGATGTTTATTTCATACCTACTATGAGGGTTGTTTTCTTAAATAAATGGGTCACAACAGGTTATACCTTTAACAGAATTTATTGTTAAAAACGCTCAGTGCTTGGATGTTTATTTCATACCTACTATGAGGGTTGTTTTCTTAAATAAATGGGTCACAACAGGTTATACCTTTAACTGAATTTATTGTTAAAAACGCTCAGTGTTTGGATGTTTATTTCATACCTACTATGAGGGTTGTTTTCTTAAATAAATGCGTCACAACAGGTTATACCTTTAACAGAATTTATTGTTAAAAACGCTCAGTGCTTGGATGTTTATTTCATACCTACTATGAGGGTTGTTTTCTTAAATAAATGGGTCACAACAGGTTATACCTTTAACAGAATTTATTGTTAAAAACGCTCAGTGTTTGGATGTTTATTTCATACCTACTATGAGGGTTGTTTTCTTAAATAAATGCGTTCACAACAGGTTATACCTTTAACAGAATTTATTGTTAAAAACGCTCAGTGTTTGGATGTTTATTTCATACCTACTATGAGGGTTGTTTTCTTAAATAAATTGGTCACAACAGGTTATACCTTTAACAGAATTTATTGTTAAAAACGCTAAGTGTTTGGATGTTTATTTCATACCTACTATGAGGGTTGTTTTCTTAAATAAATGCGTCGCAACAGGTTATACCTTTAACAAAATTTATTGTTAAAAACGCTCAGTGCTTGGATGTTTATTTCATGCCTACTATGAGGGTTGTTTTCTTAAATAAATGGGTCACAACAGGTTATACCTTTAACAGAATTTATTGTTAAAAACGCTCAGTGTTTGGATGTTTATTTCATACCTACTATGAGGGTTGTTTTCTTAAATAAATGGGTCACAACAGGTTATACCTTTAACAGAATTTATTGTTAAAAACGCTCAGTGTTTGGAGTTTATTTCATACCTACTATGAGGGTTGTTTTCTTAAATAAATGGGTCACAACAGGTTATACCTTTAACAAGTAATTTATTGTTAAAAACGCTCAGTGTTTGGATGTTTATTTCATACCTACTATGAGGGTTGTTTTCTTAAAATAAATGGGTCACAACAGGTTATACCTTTAACGAATTTATTGTTAAAAACGCTCAGTGCTTGGATGTTTATTTCATACCTACTATGAGGGTTGTTTTCTGGTCGTTATGCCTTTAACAGAATTTATTGTTAAAAACGCTCAGTGTTTGCATGTTTATTTCATACCTACTATGAGGGTTGTTTTCTTAAATAAATGGGTCACAACAGGTTATACCTTTAACAGAATTTATTGTTAAAAACGCTCAGTGCTTGGATGTTTATTTCATACCTACTATGAGGGTTGTTTTCTTAAATAAATGGGTCACAACAGGTTATACCTTTAACAGAATTTATTGTTTAAAACGCTCAGTGTTTGGATGTTTATTTCATACCTACTATGAGGGTTGTTTTCTTAAATAAATGGGTCACAACAGGTTATACCTTTAACAGAATTTATTGTTAAAAACGCTCAGTGCTTGGATGTTTATTTCATACCTACTATGAGGGTTGTTTTCTTAAATAAATGGGTCACAACAGGTTATACCTTTAACAGAATTTATTGTTAAAAACGCTCAGTGTTTGGATGTCTATTTCATACCTACTATGAGGGTTGTTTTCTTAAATAAATGCGTCACAACAGGTTATACCTTTAACAGAATTTATTGTTAAAAACGCTCAGTGCTTGGATGTTTATTTCATACCTACTATGAGGGTTGTTTTCTTAAATAAATGCGTCACAACAGGTTATACCTTTAACAGAATTTATTGTTAAAAACGCTCAGTGCTTGGATGTTTATTTCATGCCTACTATGAGGGTTGTTTTCTTAAATAAATGGGTCACAACAGGTTATACCTTTAACAGAATTTATTGTTAAAAACGCTCAGTGTTTGGATGTTTATTTCATACCTACTATGAGGGTTGTTTTCTTAAATAAATGGGTCACAACAGGTTATACCTTTAACAGAATTTATTGTTAAAAACGCTCAGCGTTTGGATGTTTATTTCATACCTACTATGAGGGTTGATTTCTTAAATAAATGGGTCACAACAGGTTATACCTTTAACAGAATTTATTGTTAAAAACGCTCAGTGTTTGGAGTTTATTTCATACCTACTATGAGGGTTGTTTTCTTAAATAAATGGGTCACAACAGGTTATACCTTTAACAAAATTTATTGTTAAAAACGCTCAGTGTTTGGATGTTTATTTCATACCTACTATGAGGGTTGTTTTCTTAAATAAATGGGTCACAACAGGTTATACCTTTAACAGAATTTATTGTTAAAAACGCTCAGTGCTTGGATGTTTATTTCATACCTACTATGAGGGTTGTTTTCTTAAATAAATGGGTCACAACAGATTATACCTTTAACAGAATTTATTGTTAAAAACGCTCAGTGTTTGGATGTTTATTTCATACCTACTATGAGGGTTGTTTTCTTAAATAAATGGGTCACAACAGGTTATACCTTTAACAGAATTTATTGTTAAAAACGCTCAGTACTTGGATGTTTATTTCATACCTACTATGAGGGTTGTTTTCTTAAATAAATGGGTCACAACAGGTTATACCTTTAACAGAATTTATTGTTTAAAACGCTCAGTGTTTGGATGTTTATTTCATACCTACTATGAGGGTTGTTTTCTTAAATAAATGGGTCACAACAGGTTATACCTTTAACAGAATTTATTGTTAAAAACGCTCAGTGCTTGGATGTTTATTTCATACCTACTATGAGGGTTGTTTTCTTAAATAAATGGGTCACAACAGGTTATACCTTTAACAGAATTTATTGTTAAAAACGCTCAGTGTTTGGATGTTTATCTCCCTACTATGAGGGTTGTTTTCTTAAAATAAATGCGTCACAACAGGTTATACCGTTAACAGAATTTATTGTTAAAAACGCTCAGTGCTTGGATGTTTATTTCATACCTACTATGAGGGTTGTTTTCTTAAATAAATGCGTCACAACAGGTTATACCTTTAACAGAATTTATTGTTAAAAACGCTCAGTGTTTGGACGTTTATTTCATACCTACTATGAGGGTTGTTTTCTTAAATAAATGGGTCACAACAGGTTATACCTTTAACAGAATTTATTGTTAAAAACGCTCAGTGTTTGGATGTTTATTTCATACCTACTATGAGGGTTGTTTTCTTAAATAAATGGGTCACAACAGGTTATACCTTTAACAAAATTTATTGTTAAAAACGCTCAGTGTTTGGATGTTTATTTCATACCTACTATGAGTGTTGTTTTCTTAAATAAATGGGTCACAACAGGTTATACCTTTAACAGAATTTATTGTTAAAAACGCTAAGTGCTTGGATGTTTATTTCATACCTACTATGAGGGTTGTTTTCTTAAATAAATGGGTCACAACAGGTTATACCTTTAACAGAATTTATTGTTAAAAACGCTCAGTGTTTGGATGTTTATTTCATACCTACTATGAGGGTTGTTTTCTTAAATAAATGCGTCACTACAGGTTATACCTTTAACAGAATTTATTGTTAAAAACGCTCAGTGTTTGGATGTTTATTTCATACCTACTATGAGGGTTGTTTTCTTAAATAAATTGGTCACAACAGGTTATACCTTTAACAGAATTTATTGTTAAAAACGCTCAGTGTTTGGATGTTTATTTCATACCTACTATGAGGGTTGTTTTCTTAAATAAATGCGTCGCAACAGGTTATACCTTTAACAGAATTTATTGTTAAAAACGCTCAGTGCTTGGATGTTTATTTCATACCTACTATGAGGGTTGTTTTCTTAAATAAATGGGTCACAACAGGTTATACCTTTAACAGAATTTATTGTTAAAAACGCTCAGTGTTTGGATGTTTATTTCATACCTACTATGAGGGTTGTTTTCTTAAATAAATGGGTCACAACAGGTTATACCTTTAACAGAATTTATTGTTAAAAACGCTCAGTGTTTGGAGTTTATTTCATACCTACTATGAGGGTTGTTTTCTTAAATAAATGGGTCACAACAGGTTATACCTTTAACAAAATTTATTGTTAAAAACGCTCAGTGTTTGGATGTTTATTTCATACCTACTATGAGGGTTGTTTTCTTAAATAAATGGGTCACAACAGGTTATACCTTTAACAGAATTTATTGTTAAAAACGCTCAGTGTTTGGATGTTTATTTCATACCTACTATGAGGGTTGTTTTCTTAAATAAATGGGTCACAACAGGTTATACCTTTAACAGAATTTATTGTTAAAACGCTCAGTGCTTGGATGTTTATTTCATACCCACTATGAGGGTTGTTTTCTTAAATAAATGGGTCACAACAGGTTATACCTTTAACAGAATTTATTGTTAAAAACGCTCAGTGTTTGGATGTTTATTTCATGCCTACTATGAGGGTTGTTTTCTTAAATAAATGGGTCACAACAGGTTATACCTTTAACAGAATTTATTGTTAAAAACGCTCAGTGTTTGGATGTTTATTTCATACCTACTATGAGGGTTGTTTTCTTAAATAAATGTGTCACAACAGGTTATACCTTTAACAGAATTTATTGTTAAAATCGCTCAGTGTTTGGATGTTTATTTCATACCTACTATGAGGGTTGTTTTCTTAAATAAATGGGTCACAACAGGTTATACCTTTAACAGAATTTATTGTTAAAAACGCTCAGTGTTTGGATGTTTATTTCATACCTACTATGAGGGTTGTTTTCTTAAATAAATGGGTCACAATAGGTTATACCTTTAACAGAATTTATTGTTAAAAACGCTCAGTGTTTGGATGTTTATTTCATACCTACTATGAGGGTTGTTTTCTTAAATAAATGGGTCACAACAGGTTATACCTTTAACAGAATTTATTGTTAAAAACGCTCAGTGCTTGGATGTTTATTTCATACCTAGGTCGCGAGATTGTTACTTTATATACCAATCGCCGGTAATGCAACTCTGACAAAAGCAGAAACAATGTAAAAATTGGCGTATGTGACAAATAAAAAACTCAAAAACGAAAGTTCTCGCATTGGCTGGAACTAGCTACCACACAGTTGCCCTCACAGATCTGGACCGCTCGGCTTGTGCCCCAGTGTATACTGAGACTTTTATATATTTATATATTTAATTGTTGGATTACAGTGGGTTTACTGTCAATGCAATTAAGCATATAATTTAGACGTTTAACATGATTACTCAGGACATTAGGAAGACTAATCAAAATGAATTCTCAGGAGCGAACATATCTACGAATTTTGCGAGACAACAGAAAATGTGAATATGGCCGACAGATCTATAATTAAGTTTTGAAGATTGACTTCGCCTGTCTTGCGATAACCTTATTAGACAAATGTTGCAATATATATTAGAGTATCAATTTGCTTTTACTAAATGATTTAACTAAAATTAACTTGGATGAGTTGAATAGTTTATTATACAATGATACTAACTGCAAAATTAGTTAGATTGACTGTATTAGTAAAAAACCTATG
>JASANE010005575.1:0-47459 GCA_030248225.1 Trileptium ribeirensis | reverse complement strand
TTTTTACTTCGTTCAGTTACGTATATACTGTTGGGTCTGTGAAGAAGTATGTGACCATTGTGTTACAGTACGCTATAATTGTTTCGAATTAACATTATCACCATATATTGAGAAACAAATTTTTTAACGTTTGTCAGTTTTCCAAACGCTTGTTTCATATTTCCCTAATAAACTAAATGACACGAAAGCGTATTCGTAAGCCCATAAATCATATAATGTATTGTGACAACTGCACATATATACACTACAACATAAACTTAGTAAAACAAATCGTGCAATTTAGTTAGTATCATACTCTTTTTCAAGAGTCCATCGTAGACTCTTGATATAAATAACGCACTGACCCGTCGCATGAAAATAAACGATTCATTATCGATTGAATATGGCTACAAAACGTCGTTTATCTCACGAAATATACAATTAAATCCGGCCAGCATACGACAATTAACTGATTTGCTCATAAATCACATTTGTTTTTTTTCAGTTCTAGCTAGCTTTTGTGCTATGTTAGCTCCTTGTGTTTTCAACGCAATCTACTTGGACGATAAGCAGGTGTAATTTCGAGAGTTTCATACAGTCATGATGTAGGTTTTGATTGCTACGCCTTTGAGAACAGCTGTGCAATATGTACTTGTGCGTTCCAATACTCAAAATTCAGTTAAGTATAAGTTTTTTGTTGTGGATAAAAGAAGCTGTAAACATAATATGGAATGAGGCACACCACCATTACTCACGTTATTCATTTAAATTTTAGATGCCTATCATCTGTTCATTTCTAAACAAATAAATCAGACAATCCACCGATGCCTTAATTTCTGTCATTGGTTTCCAACACAATCACAAATTTCTTTTTTCAACTCACATGCTCCACATCGATAGTGTTGTATCCACATTGTTTACAGCGTTTAACTAGCGTTTCCAGATTGTTGGAAGGTTTAAAGAGCAGGTTTGCCATTTATTACATTCTTATATTTTCCCTAAAACTATAATTTGAAAAACATACCATAATGAGTTGCTCATTCCTTGTAACTTGATGTGCACCAATGTTCGGTAGAATACAAGTAGTGTAGCATGGAATAAGGTTTCCTGAAGTGTGAGGCCCCCTCCGCTTAAGGTGTACGTGCTCTTAGCCGCGGCACCGGTGATCACATCGATAAGACAACTTCGCATTTGCATTGCACTGTCAAAGTAATAAATAGTATCGAGTCTAAGCGTGACCTTCTTGCAACTAGCAACAAGCACTTTCGAATCACTGTTGGCGTATTTATACCGTGCGCTCTGCATAAAGCTAAACATAATTAGCAGTATCTTAGATTCTGTTTAATTGGATCGAGTTTTTTTACATGAACTATCGAGAACATTCTTGCGAGAATTGATGTCGAAAAAGCAAAGAAGTTTCGAAATGTCAAAATTAGTGGTTATCAGATTTGAAAAGACGTATATTATATATTGAACAACTCGACTTAATAATAGAACTAATAATTACACGTTAACAACAACTAATAATTCCTACATTAAAATTCAATATTATTCTTGGTTTTGCTTACTGAAAATTTAATTAGCTACATTAGCAATCGGTAGCTTCGAAAAAATGCATTAGCCTTCGCATACGCAATCGCATTTCGGGAAGAGAAGTCCATTATTATCGCAGTGAGAAGATCAGAATAATTATATTGCAAATTGCCAAGAGGTTTGACACTTAAAATTTCTTAGAACCAGATTTTTCAATGTTGAACTAAGAACTTATAATATTTACCTATATAGGAACCGTTGTACTGTTTTAACAGAATATATAAATGGCCCTAGTGTTGTTAACGTGTAATTATTAGTTCTATTATTAAGTCGAGTTGTTCAATATATAATATACGTCTTTTCAAATCTGATAACCACTAATTTTGACATTTCGAAACTTCTTTGCTTTTTCGACATCAATTCTCGCAAGAATGTTCTCGATAGTTCATGTCGAAAAACTCAATCCGTAAACAGAATCTAAGATACTGCTAATATTTAGCTTTATGCAGAGCACACATTATCATGCGCCAACCTGAAAGTGCTTGTTGTTTGCAAGAAGGTCGCGCTTAGACTCGATACTATTTATTACTTTGACAGTACAATGCCCAAATGGGAAGTTGTCTTATCGATGCGGTCGCCGGGTGCCGCGGCTAAAGAGCACGTACACCTTAAGCGGAGGGGGCCTCACATTTCAGGAAACCTCATTCCATGCTCCGCTACTGTATTCTACCGAACATTCATCACGTGAGTTCCGATAAGAGCAACTTATAATTATGTTTTTCAAATTATAGTTTTAGGGAAAAATATAAGAAAATGTAATAAATGGCAAACCTGCTCTTTAAACCTTCCAACAATATGGAAACACTAGTTAAACACTGTAAGGACAATGTGGATACAACACTATCGATGCGTCAACATGTGAGAATTTGTGATTGTGTAGAAAACAATGACAGAAATTAATAAATATCTAGTCATTAAAATTTGTTTCAAAAATAGGCATCTAAAATTTATGACGTGAGATGGTCGTGTAGGTTCCATATTATGTTTAAGCTTCTTTTTATCCACAAAACTTATATTACTAATTTTGAGTATTGCTCCCCCTTCAGTATATTGCACGCTGTTCTCAAGGCGTAGCAAGTGCAAACTTACTCTGACTGTATAGATCTCGATTACTGCTTTGGTCCAGTAGATTGCGTTGAAAACCAAGCTAATAACCAGCTAGGCTGAGACTGATGTGATTTATGAGCTCGTTATTGTCGTATGCTGGCGGATTTATTGTATATTTCGTGAGATAGAGTTTTGTAGCCTATTCATCGATATGACGTTTATTTTCTGCGAGGTCGTGCGTTATTTATATCAGAGTCTACGATGGACTCTTGAAATATCTACGTAGCGATTATTTTATTATGTTGTAGTGTATATATGTGCGTTGCTAGTTATATGATTTATGGGCTTACGACAAATTTATGTTGCAGTCTAGTGGTTGGAAAATTTATATTTATTTATATATTTATAAATTTACGTATATTTATATATATTTATAAATTTACGTAATTCACGAAATTGTTTTTACCTGTTACGATTCAGGAACCGGCCAAAGGATCTGACTAAATTTATCGATGTGTTGAGTGCGAATGTTGTCTGTTTATAAGTTTAATGATTTGTTTATATTTTTGCTTGATCCGGAGCAGACGATAAGAAACTTAATCTTACAGTCTAAAATCAATTAATTTTAGTGTATTTGTTTGTTAGTTTTGTTATGAGTGCACCTTGGTCAAATTTTTGCATCGCATATGACCCCTCGTGGCTTGCCTGTAGTTGTAATTCCTTTCCGAAAACGCACCTATGAGGAAAATCATTGTTCCAACCATGAATTGTTGGGCATAGTCTAAGAAAATTTCGCTGCTAGAGCTTTATATGGCCTGTTGGCTGGCCCAATTTGGCTGAAATTATCACGGCCCGTAAAATATTTTACGCTTTCTTAAATAATGTGCATGTTCATACCAGTAAACGTTTTCTAAGAACGAGCAGGATTATAATACTTCTTGCGTAACAAATACCATCTCATATTTTACTGATACATTATGTAACTCTTGTCTTCGTCAATAGTTGCAATATGCAACAGATGACAAATACTACAATTTTCAACATTTTATTCCATGTTTATGAGAGCAACAACTATTGAACTTTGTGCCAAATAGATAGAATAATTAACCGATTAAAAGAAAAAATAATTATCATTTTGCCTGCAAATTCTTTTAATAAACGTAGTGGAAACTTACGAAGGTTGTAGACAATAACATAATAATCCGAACTAATTTGGGCCTGAAAATGGTAATTGTTCAACCCCTGCTTGCATACAGAATGCAGAAACAAGCAAATAATCCCACATATATGTGCAGTAGTATAATTGCGTGCAATCGTAAAGAACTGAGGAACATCCACCGAACCATTTGTGAAGGCGTTACAATATTAATTGCATTTTAGCCCTGTGTGTCGCAGCTAGGCAACATGTCACAATCTATCATACGGAAAGAGTTGAATAAATTTATTCAGTAATAAAGATAAATGATTTCTATCATTTGGTGGCTATTATGCTCTAATGATGGCTAGTTGTCTGTAATGCTATCGTGTATACTTTATGATATGCCGTACGGCTGAAAAATGGATCATAGTTTGAAAAAGTATTGGAATCGGATGAAGTAAATGTAAAAGTAAAATGCAAATACATTTTTTATACGGTGGATAGAGGTTTTGGTCGTGTCAGACAGGACAAGATATAATGTGAAAACAGACTGGATCCAGATCGGATCGGACATAATCTGAACAGGATCTTAGAGTTGTGGACGTCTATCAAAAAGAAATATTTACCAATACAATAATATTTGGTAATTGTTCTCACAAAGCATTAGTAAAGAATTCGCAGGAGAAAAACATTACTTTAGGTGTTGGCAAATCGTTAGATGTCAGTAAAACGTACTTTAATAGTAGTAAGTATATATAATATTTATAAGAGTACTAACATATCTTGAAAAATTAATCCTTTGTACTAATTAAAATATATGCGCTTAACAAATTCCAAAACAAATCCAATAATCGAACATTAGCGAAATATTTAAAATTTCAATTTTTTTTACATTCATTGCTAATATATTATAGGAAATATTTTGTTTGCCATGAACGATGTTCGATACTAAAGATTAAACTCGTGTGTAAAAGTGTAAAACTGAAAAGTGGACTGATAAATTCCTAATATCAAAAATTATTTAGAATTTAGATAGAATGTGGTGAACAACGTAATAAACGTATTATACGATAACGTGGTCATATTATCGTAGACAATAAATGGACACCAAATTTGTTTTGCGCAAAAAAACTAAATTCAGTAAATAAATTTGTTTCTTCATGATTTAAACCGATTATTGACAATATAACGACAATCAGTTGCATGACCTCAGTTCGTTAATGTCATGCCAGAAGATATAGATAATTTTATATATAAATATATTTGTGTATTTAACCATATGTATTATTAATAGATACATATATATCTTGGTATGATATTGAAGAAGATATATCTATATATTATTATTTACATAAATGTATACATATATAGTTCGTAGGTGGTCGTAGTTCTATCAGCTCAGTGAAGTACTAAGCCTTTTGGAGGAATAAGGATAAACATGGCTTTAAAAGAGTTCTATACCTTTGTGGCAATAAAGGAGAATAAATATAGCTTGAAAGGAGTTCTGAGCCTTTGTCGGAATAAAGAGCGGATAAATATGGCTTGAAAGAAGTTGTGAGCCTTTGGGGGAATAATGATAGGATAAATATCGCTTAATAAGAGTTCTGATCCTTTGCGGGATTAAAGAGAAGATAAATAATATGGATTGCAAGGATTTATTATCTTTTGAGGTAATAAAAAGAGGATAAATAGTTTTCAAAAAAGTTCTGGGCCTTTGGGGGAATAAAGCGAGGACAAATGTGGCTTGAAAAGAGTTCTGCGCTTATGGGGAAGTAAAGGAGAGGATAAATATCGCTTAAAAAGAGTTCTGATCCTTTGGGGGAATAGAGAGAAGATAAATAATATGGATTGGAAGGAGTTCTTATCCTTTGGAGTAATAAAAAAGGATAAATGGTTTTCAAAAGAGTTTTGAGCATTTGGGGGGTAATAAAGACAGAATAAATATGGCTTGAAAAGAGTTCTACGCTCATGGGGGAATAAAGGATAGGATAAATCTGTCTTGAAACAATTTCTGATCCTTTGAAGAATAAAGACGAGCTAAATATGTCTTGAAAGGGCAGACCTTTGGGGGAATAAAGAGAGGATAATTATGGCGTGAAAGGAGTTTTGAACGTTTGGGGAAATCAAGATAATATTTTGGATAAAAATATATATACTATCACGAACGAACAATTTTGTATAGTTATATACTAAATTTAGTTTTAAAAGAGTAACTTTCAATATATATATTGATAAAATTAAACTAGTAGTCTTGTCTACAACTTGTGCATTTATATATATTTATATATGTATATTTTTGTACGGTGATAAAAGATTTTTGACTTAAAATTTTTTGTTTCCCTAAACGACCTCAATATAGTTTTGGTGAATATCAGAGAAAAACTAATGTCGTCTCTGTGATTCAGTAAAACTTTTGTAAACGATTACTTACCAGTGAACATTTTGCGGCGGTAGAAAAATTCAATTTTTGCGTTTTGAATTATTTCCGTTGATAAGTTTGATTAATGTCACTTGATACACATAGAAACGAACTGTAATATATCTGTGTGTTAAAATATGTATTTATATGTGACATATTTGTAATCATCGTAGGGCATGTGTACCCATAAAGGGAGTGGAGGTTGCCTTTTAATTGTCGAAGCAATCCCCCTATAAACCATATATATCCCCTTATCTATTGTGCTAGTAAGGTGCACAGAAAATATATTTTTTTGCGACAATTGGAGAACATTTTTCAAAAAATTGTGGAAAATTGTACCAAAGGCAAAAGATTGGAAAACATTGACATAAAAATTGAGATAAATTGAAGAAAATTTCAACAATATTGGTTAAATTTTTAAACATTTTAAAAGCTAACCTTTGGCAAAGCCACCTCCTGCTGCGCACAACCCTTCCCCTTGTCCGCACCATCTACCTCCCACCTATTCCATAGGGTTTACAAGAATAGGTAAACGCAACTACTAATAAATGTTTGTTCTTCGCCTGGGATCGTACTCGTTTATCGCCCCCTATGTCCCATTGCAAAATTATTATATGTATTCTGAGTATTTTAATGTCGACTAGCTGAGAACAGTTCCGCCTCCTCATAGCTTCTGCACCGCCAAGAATAAACGTTAAAAATTATTCTTTATTATTGAATAAATTTATTCTGCCGTAAGCTCATTGTTTTTCCTGACTATATGATGCCCCAATCCGACATTGTACTAGAATGGCTGTAGCTAAAGAGCGAGTAAGCGGATGTCATCATTTTTTACAATAAAGATTGTGTTAAATCCCCACCACGAAATGGTAATAGAATTTATATCTGTATCTTGCGGAGACAACCTGGACTTCCAAACAACGTCCATTTTTAGAGAAAAATCAAGTCGCAGTTCAGTGTTTCCTTATATAACATAATAACTGCTAAAGAGATGCAATAATAATTTTCACAGTATACATAAAATCAGAAATATTGCGCCTGCAAACATAGGTCTTGTCCAGTATGCCTTTGAATATTAATTATAATAGTAAAAACCAGTTTTATGTGAAAATCACGCCAGCATAGCTGTTATTGCTAACACTGACTGGATGAATTAAATGTATATTTTTGCAGTGTAAACAACTTTTTGATGTAAATCATCTAATTCAACTATATCATCGACATTATGCGGCGTTCACGTTATAATGTCCCTAACGTTTGGAACCTATGTACCCCACACAGTGTCAGACACACTGTTGACAACAGGGTGTCTTAGACACCCCCATGTTTTTAATAAATTTTTTCAACGGTAGCTAGTTACGCGTATTACCACTTGCCGACAGTGTCACGCACACCGTGTCTTCTGGCAGTTTTATTGACACTGTTCGGAATTATTTGAGCAATGTTTATATGGGCTAGATACAAATATCGAGAATTTAGGAAAAACTCTACAGGACAGTTGACTAATAAACCGCATTCGCTACAGACGGTGTCCGTTATAGTTAATTCGCGCCAAATTGGAAGCTAAGGGTGTGTACCACACTGTCTAGAAAAAATTTAGTAGCTAAGGGTGTGTCGTACACCCTCGGCATTTGATTTACAGTATGGGTGCCACCCTGACTGTCTATGCGGTAGAGTCGCGACTACAGGGGTCAAAAGTTCCAAACAGCGGGGACATTATAACGTGAACGCCGCATTATTCCATCATCTTAAACAATACTGGATACCCAAAACCTATATTTTGGATTAAAATTCATATATATTTCAACATTAACATTTATGGCATCGGAATTTTTGGTATTCTATTTGACTCAACAAGCTTGCACTGCGTATGAGTCCCTTCTGTAACAATCGAATACTGTAGTCAGTTAGCCCTACCTCAGATTAAGATTCGAAATATATAAGGCTTGCAAAGATTTTCAACTGGGATCTGACCTAAATGTCACAATGCTTGCATTGAGTGATTCGATTTGTTAAAAGATGCAACTATGGATACACTGAAATTCATTAGCTAATCTTACACCACGTTTACATTACAAACATGACCCACCATAACGCACGCTTTAAGCACGTACAGCCTGAATAACACCGCAAACGACACGTGTACTAAATGCAATCGATATTTTTAAAATAATAGGATATGGTCCCGGCGGTTGTATAGTATTTTGAAATAATTGTATATTGTATTATTTGGTAATTATTTCGAAGACACTGTCGATTTTTCTGCATGGTGTCATGGCCACAGTCAAATTCCATTTAGATACAACGCTAGTCTCCGGTTATATCTTGTTCTGTTTTCGCGTTAGAAAGAATCAATTTAAATCATGTTTTGTCTAGATTAGACACCGTCACGCAACACTATCAACGATAGAATATACAGAATACTGGGAACTCCATCGATTTTTCTGCATGATGTCATGGCCACTGTCAAATTTCATTTTGTTACGACGGCAGCCTTCGGTTATATCATATTGTTTCGTTGCGTTAGAAAAATTCAATTTCATTCATGTTTTGTCTGGACACCGTTAATTAATGCCATTAACGATAGGGTGTTCAGGATACTATGAAAATGTTTATATAGTTTGGAATTTCAATTCCCGACTTTTAAACTACAAAAAGTATACAGAGTCAAAAACACCACAGTCAATAACATAGTATCTATGACACAATCATTTGTGCAGTGTCGTGTATCCTGCCGATTACTATACACCATGATATGGCCTTGTCATACACTAAAACTAAACCTCTTGGCTGTATTTAAATACTTATTTTTGCAATGGTTCACCAATAATTGTAAGGTAAATCTAACGCTGTCAGTGCAGAATCGCACACGTTCGATCTATATTTATTTACATATTTCAATATAAATCATGTTTATAATAATTTCAGGGGTCAAATTCAAGCTGAGGGTGCCACCTATGCACAGGTTGTACCATCCTAAGCCTCATCCTGAACCTTAGCATAAGTCAAGGCCCTTTTATGACCATTATCGTAGCATTGATATTATCCTAACATCATTCAAGTAACAGAATAAAGTCGCGTAAAAGCATACTTTGAGCCAAAATTGATCTGTCATAATAATTTAAGACTTTCTACTTTATGTATTGTGTGTGTTTTACACGTGTTTACGTATACACGGTACATTGTAACTTATGTGACGGGCGTACACTGTTACTTTCGGCAATATCTAAAGTTTGAGTTATGCTACTATATAAGGGAGCAAAAATATTTCCCTGTCCAAAATCAGACTGATTGTTGCTGTTGTAGCGTGTATTTTCACAAAAAAAGAACTTACATTTTAGTGACTCAAGCAATAGTCTACATTTATATTAAGTTCTACCAATGAACACTTTACATATATTGAACGCGTATTCGCTACTCGCTGGCTGCTCTTGCACGTAGCCTGATTAATCTTTGTGGCTTCACTAAATAGTTGATAAAAGCAACGTTCATAAGCAAAACGGTCCCAACGGAGCATCTAGTTTTTGTATTGTTCATTCGCCACGCACATCCATATTAACCTCATATTAAAGAAATATACGAGGCGAATGTACGTGTGTCTACCTGTTTATAGTCCAATACCTCTGTATTTTGATTACAAAATACGTAGACCCACCTTTCCTTTATTATATAATAGGGCTAATCCATTAGCAATAATTTAAACACCCTTGGTTAGCATCAACACTTATCAACGTCGAAACTTTGCAAGGTAACGTACGTTAACGTTATTGTCTTCCCAATGCTGTTTGAAGATCTCCGGAACACAAAAGTTAAATGGTCGAGTATTTTTTATTGTATATCAATCATTGAAGTTTAATCGCCCATCAGTGAAAAGTAAAGCTCTCGTACACCTCATCCTCCCTCAAAGCCGTCCATTCTATATCGCGAAAAGCCCTTGCATCAGTCACTCAAAATCATGTCCGTTCGCTTCGCTTTGAACTATTCGGGTCTCCCTGGTCTAATGCTTCGTTCACGTTATAATGTCCAAACGTTTGGAACTTATGTACACCACACAGCGTCAGGCACACTGTTGACAGCAGGGTGTCTTAGACACTCCAGTGCTTTTAATAAATTTTTACAGAGGTAGCTAGTTACGCATATTACAACTTCTCGACAGTGTCAGGTACACTGTGCCTTCTGGCAGTTTTATTGACAGTGTTCGGAATTTTATTTGAGCAATGTTCATATGGGCTAGACACAAATATCGTAAATTTAAAAAAAAGCACACATTACGGTTGACTAATAAACCACATTAGCTACAGATGGTGTCCGTTATATTTAATTCGGGCCAAAATGGTAGCTAAGGGTGTGTACGACACTTTCAATAAAAATGTAGTAGCTACGGGTGTGTGGTACACCAGCGGCACTGATTTACAGTATGGGTGTCACCCTGACTGTCTAAGCGGTAGGGTTGATACTACAGGGGACAGAAGTTGCAAACAGCGGGGACATTATAACGTAACGCCGCATAAATGTCGTTGAGTTTAACTGATATGTTGAGTGTGCAGCTTAGAGGAAGAATACTAGGTAAAACATGCGTTATCACAGAAAATCAAACTATTCTTTCATTATTGACCAAAACAGAATTTATGGGGTTTATTCAACGTACCGACAAGTCAGCGTTATCAAATATTTATATTTTGCTCGCCGATAGTAAAGAGTCAATGACGACATACCTTAAAGTAAAACAATTGACGTCTTTCAAAACGCATATAACATGTGTTTCGGCGACAGCGAGTTGGGGGAGGTAATCGTCCTTATAAGGGTCGGATTCCCTTGAGGCCAAATGTACCGTCGCTCCTGAATGCTTCGCTCGTAACCTCCCCCTGACCTCCCCGTTCGGTGCGCAGAAAATTTTGAGAGAAAATTGAAAAAAATTGATTGAATGAGGCAAAAAAGTAGGCCCAAATTAACCGACATTGGGTAAAATTTGGAAAAATTTTAGCGAAATAAAAAAGTTGTGTGTACTTAAAATTTTAAAAATTTTAAAAATCCTGGCCCAGCATGCTGCCGCACCTTTCGACACTTCAGGATATACGGGAGTGTAACATAAGTGTCGTACGTCATCAAAAAGACATAACCCATGAAACACTGAATGCATTGTACAATATTTTTTCACAAAAAACCTTGCTCTCAAATTCAATTAATGTATTTTGTGCAATACAAATGCTAACGATCAATAATTTAGTTATCCCGACAATTTAGTCATAATATAGTTTTATAGAATTATAGAATTAAAGTGTATTTGCAATGATGTTGTCCAAAACTATAGTAAAGCACAAATTAAACTGGAAACATTCATCTCCGTTCGAATCAAAATTAAAACGTTTCTCGTTTCGTAAAACAAATAATTCAACACATAAAACGCCATGAAACAACGTAAAATGAATTTAGGTAATTCCAGTTAGTTGCTCTAACGATCGTGTATACTTAATTACTGTTCTGATATTTTACGATTATGATAATTCTAAAATTTAGTCAGCAGAGGTAAGTTCTATTTTGTTTTCTGCATCGGAGCATGAACACAGACCTACTATGGTAACCGCTCAAATAGTGCACATAATATAGATCAATCTGGATCCAACTCCCACAACTTTATGTTATTTATATACAATAATTAAGGTCAACGAGCGTAGTTTGATTTATTTTTAATAATTGAATCATTTTGTTTTTTATTAATATAAAACATCACATTTGTTCAGGTTCAATTGTAATTATCAGTAATGTGAATATCAGTTAATTGTTGCCGCACAACAGGATTTGGACTAAAAATTAAATTCAATCTCGACTAATGATTGACTGATGTGAGCTTGCAAAGAAGCAATGTGTGCTGTGTTCTCAATCAACTAGTTTGTGGTGAATTGCAAAGAGTTTTAGAATTCCAAATACGAAATGGATTTTGCAATATAGGATAATTTGTATAAAATGTACAATAAATGTTTTATAATGACCATACTTTTCAACTACAACAATGAATTTATGTTTTATTAAATTCTCAAACACAATGTTTGAAAAAAGACTATGTTCCTGTTTCGTAGAATCATAAAATGTGATAAATCCAGCGCCTAATTATGCAATTAATATAAGCAAAGCAATTTCAGTGTAACGTCTTCACCCCTTTGTATTGGCCAACTCTGCCAATTATTTCTGCGCGTACTGCGACGCGCTGTGTTAAGAATAGGTTTGTTGAGTGACTTATGTTTTCACGGACTTTGTTATTCGCTAGCTTTGTGAGGTTACAACTCATTTGTTTCCGTAAGACGCTCGCAATCACGCCAACCATGTTCTTTCGGTAGTGCTGATATGAGGTTGTGCGGGAAGCGTCGACACGCGCGCTAAAGCATTAAAGCGGCTTGTTAGGAAAACGCATTCGTTACGACTTAAAGCAATAATCATTGCTACACTAAACAAGAGGCTTCCAGGTTTCAACTGGTTTTCGACAGCTTCTTATAAACTACAGAGTTTTGTTAACTAGACGTTTGACGGAGACCGTTGGGTTTAGCCCAATAGTCAACAATTGGCTAGCCAGTAGAAATACGCTTAATACTTGAATACATCGCAAAAATAGCGAGTAAACCCGTGCAATGATGTAGTCTCTCATAGTTACAACTTAAACAAAATTGAGCCGTTTATTGAAATGAGAACCCATAAAAGAAACACCTACTGTATTTCTGACATGAAAAGTGTTTTACATCTTATTTCGCTACCACATCTGAAATCGGGATGAAATCAACAGTATCAGTCTGTCGCAATCGCGCCAGGTGCGCAGTCAAATCTTGAACTAAATAGAACCAAAATACGAAGCCGCAAAAGATAAACAGTAAAATATGCGCTAATTGCGGTCCAAATAATGCTGTGACTACCTGTGCCGAAGTTGCGACGATATTGCTAATATATTAATGATGTATTATACAGCGTGAAACAAGGTGTTCTAAATGTCAAAATTTTAATCAAGTACCGCCAGTCAGCTGCAAATTTTAATACTAACAAGCCATAAAAACCGATTTTGACATAAAAACCGGTTTGCGCCTGATTATTCAACTAGCAAAAAGTTTTTTGGCTAGATATCTATGCCTATCGGTGCAACAACCTATATTACTTGTACTGTAAGAATAAATATAACGTCGTTTTAACCGTTACAATGCTATAGACGAAAAAAACAAAATTCGAATTGACTTCTGCCTAAAAATATACATTTTTAATCCCTTGTTTTCCGAAAAGTAGAAGAATAAATAAATATTTTTTTTACTATGAGCCGATGGCTAAAATCAGCCAATAGTCAAAAATTACGGATATCCGCTCATGTATTCCTGAACTGTGTCACCGTTGCAATAAAACTTTTGCATTATCACAGTAACCAAGAAACAAGATAATCGATCTGACGGCAGAGTAATTTTATTTAGTAATGAAAAATAATTTTTTAAAATTTATCGTGGTGTGAAAGAGGCTTGACCTGGTATTAATCTCGTGCATACGGCATTTTAAGGACAGAATATAGGGAAAAATTTTAGATACGTTTTGCGATAAGATATATAAATTCTTCTTCCAAGAAATAAATATGTCACAACAATTCATAGCAGTCAATAAAAAGCTGGTATAAATGTCTAAATATTTGGTATGACATTTATACATATTATAGAGAATACCGGAAAGGCTATTAAGCAGGATTAATGACACCTTGACCGGGTCGAGGTGCAATGCAAAGTGTGACGAACGTAGAAAATTTCATCGACCTACATACATTGTGATGGAAGCGGTTGTTGATTATATTAAACCAAATAAAAAATAGGAATGCGTTTTATGAATGGCACCGTGTACTTTTGTAGATTATCGTTGTCAACATTCATAAGGTCTAAATAGAAATACCCGAGAGTTTCAAAAATTTAACAAGATAACTGGATAATAGACGAATTAGCTGTCGACGGTGTCGGTTAGTGCACGAAAAAATTATAGCTAAGGGTATGAATGACACCGTATACAAAAGATGCAGAAGCTAAGGGTGCGTCGTATACCCTCACAATTTGATTTACTGTGTCGGCGTGACCCTGAGTATCTACTCGGTAGTGCCGTGACTAAGCTTGCGGATTATCTTGTCAACTCAACATTCATAAGGTCTAAATAGAAATACCCGAGATTTTCAAAAATTTAACAAGATAACTGGATAATAGACGAATTAGCTATCGATGGTGTCAGTTACTGTTAGTGCACGAAAAAAATATAGCTAAGGGTATGAATGACACCGTATAAAAAAGATGCAGAAGCTAAGGGTGCGTCGTATACCCTCACAGTTTGATTTACTGTGTCTCTGTGACACTGAGTATCTACTCGGTAGTGCCGTGACTAAGCGGTTCAAAGGTTTCAAACATTGGGCACATTATAACGTGAACACAGTATTAGCAAACCGCAGTATGTAAATATCATTCAAAATACATATATAAGTATCAATTCTTTTAGTAGCTGGAACATAAAGAACAATCGACGTTGTTCTATTTTTACTAGTTGAAGTGTTTATTATTTTGAGTCTTTTAGCACTTACGTTCCACGACAACGACACTTCCGTTCCACTGCAACGGCACTTTCGCATACAGGCGAAACGTAAAACACCAAACGTAAAAAGCATTAAATAAATTTAAATAGCAAGGTTAACTGTAAACTACCGTTTCGAATTGTAATAGATATCCAGCAGATAACAACTATAACCTAACGACTGCTAACTACTATAAATGATAAAAAATTACCTACTCAAATTATTTTTAGTGCCTTAAAGCCTCTGCCAAATGGTAAATATATATAGTTGCCAAAAGTAAATGCACTAAGCGTAATCCAAGGCCAAAGCAAAAGCCTAAGCCCAACCCTGAGACTAAACGCTATGCCCCGGCTCAGAATTAAACATCAAGTTTTTCTCCTACGGTACCAATGTTGACTTTTTGGGTGGAACAATTTGACATCAGTACCGTAAAATAAAAATTTGACGTTAAACTGTGAGCTTAGTGTCAAGTCAGGCTTGGGCTTCAGGCTTAGTCCTAAGTTTGAGGGACAAACCAACATAAAACCAGATGAAATTGAAGAGTAAATATTTTCCAGGGTATCTTTTATTGCTTTATATATAGGTATGCCAGCTCTCGGCTTTAATATTTTATACAGCTAATGCAGTTTTATGACAGTTATTTGAAATTTACTATTTAAAATATATGTACAATATATAAAACAAAATAAGCAGTATAAAGCACTTTAAAGCTGATAAATATATATTCAAAATAACAATATTTGAGTGAAACCTGGCTAAAACAAGCTCGATATTAGAAAAGCTGTTTTATAGAAGATATTTTGTCTTAAATTTCAGAATGTGGCATTGTTTCAAAAGTATTGGTATTCTTTGCAATTGATCAGGGAAGTTTTCGGGTCAGGCTGGTATGATATGACCTCGCCCCAAAAACATACCCTATAGCGCAGCATGCAGCATGTTTTCTTTGGTATATTTCCAATCATTATACTTCCCATTTAGTGTGAATCAGGCCTATTAGTTGTACGTGTAGTGCATTCGGGAAAAGCATAGAGCACTTCCCAGTACTGTAATGTTCTCGTGTTTCTTTTCGTCTTTCCACCCACAAATTCCCAGGATGGGGGTTAAAGCACATTGGCCAAACCTGGTTTTGTGAGGGATAAACCGTACCCTATAGTTCACGTGTAGCACTTAAACTTTCTTCAACCTAGTATTGTATTGTATATTCAATGTTCAAAGCGGATTGTTTTTTGCTTTTCAGGCAACAATCGACTAAAACTTTTTGACCAAAATGTTGAAAAGCATTTATTAAGTTCTAAGCCATATTTGGTACTTTGGGAAATACTTCTTTAGTGATTGCTCCGTCAACTGTGAGAAGGCAAGCAAGTTAACACAGGTCAAGTTAGAGCCCCGATCTTTGGATGACCAGCTATTCCGCACAAAGTTTTTTCTATTCCATTTGAAATGATGCGAGCGAAGCGATCGGAGTTTCCTCAAAATATGCTTCGTTAGCAGCAAAAAATGGTAAAAAATCTTTACTCATTACTCATTACCGGATAGATGGACATCATAACTCAGTACCGCATAGATGGACATTCACAATTTATTTATATAATCACAAGTCTATTAATGCTCTTTGATTAGACGCTAAACCCGGCGATCACGTCACCCGGGTCAAATTGGGAAGGGTCAAGCGTCACTTTTTTGAAATATGGCCATCTGGTTACCTATGCGTCAAAATAGATAACCGTTAACAAACAGAAGCTTCTCATCGAGAGGTACAATTTTGCTATTATCCATTTTTGTCAGAGCTGCCGTTTTCCAGCTATGAGCCAGGGTTAAAAAATGCACCAAAAAAGTAAAAATTTCAGTATATTTACAAAGCTAGTTTTTTGCTTGTTGGTGGTCAAATATGGGATTATAAGATTATTCAACAAGTTAAAAAAGAAAGTTTGTTTCATTGTATTAAGACCATATTGGCTGTGTTATTAACCCTGCGGGACGTAGCAGGAGCAAAATTTGGTTAATCTTGGAACCAGAAATAGTCGAATTTAGCTACATTTACAATATGGATGTATGTATGTAAATCGAGTCTATTAGTTTTCGGAGTTGCTAAATGCAATAAAAGCAAGTGTGTTTGCATGGTATGCATGAAATAGGACAAGTTTTATGGGCCCTGCTACGTAAAATCACTTAAAATTAAAATTTTTCTTAAAATTTGTGATTTATAAATTTCAGAAGTTTTTGTCTTTTTGGTCATCAGAAGAAGAAATGAACAGTTCTTTGGTTTTGATATATGCCTAAAAAGACCGTAGCATTATTTACGTATTGCTTATGTATAATTGCTATCATGAGACTTTAAGCGGCATTAGGGATCTGAATTTGAATGCCAAAATTATCAATAAGGGCAAAGTAAACGCACTCGCTCCGTTTTCCCTAGCTTTGTGAGTTATTAGTGTTATAGATATATTAAGTTATTTTGACCTTAAGTAAACGCATGTGATTCTCCGCTATCAATGCGAATTACTGAAACAGTCTGTGACATCACGATCACGCTTGATTATAGTAACAATACCGTTTGAACTGTAATATTTTCTAATCGCTCCAACGACAAAGCTTTTCGTTCAATCCTGTTAAGTAACGTACCACTGCTTAGCATTTATGTATATGACGGTGTTGTCCATAAACATTTTTACGATATGCTATCGGTTTATAACATTAGTGAAAACGTTAACGAATTGCTTGAGTAAAAAGCTGTAGAAGAGTAATATATCCAGATACTTTCCGATGCCTTACGGCAGTTGGTGATTAGGTTATTTTCAGCTTGTTACCAAAAAATTTGATAAAGGCGAGCTATCGATTGCCCACTAATATTCTTTGGGGTTATATCAGCATTTGGATACATCAAAACGTTAAAATGAGATTTAGAGCAAGGCTTGCATTAACCAATTACCAAGCTAAAGGTAAACAGCAACCTCTGCAGATTTTATAAACTAAAGCATGTACGGTATAGGTCAGGTAAAATTAATGACTCGTATGCATCGGCGAAACCCAACCAAACGACGCATTATAATTGCACATAATTTGCCGGAAAACATTGTGTATAAAACTGTGTACATTGTTGAAACGTTCTTTTGTTCCCTTTGTTTTTGATTTTATTCTACACATTTGGCAGTTTATAATTGCAAAACGATTCATGACACCGACAATTCCACCATTCATTTTCGTCAACAGCACGATTTTGACACAAATACAAACCGTCTTCATGCCATTCAAACGCAGGATTGTCCAGTGTTGCACGATAGCAGCCCCGAAATGTTGTTATATAGTTGCCTAAAATTCAATGATGTTGTAACTACCTAACTTGGGAAATCAGAGAGGCTATAAAATTTGATGTTCACTCATGTTTTTAAACTATCAAAAAACCGCTAAAAATTCAATAATGTTGACGCCAATATCTGTACTCAAGCTGTTTACAGCATATATTTAGCATATTTTAATCATGCACAGTTAATATTTATTTATGAGGCATATTTAATTACTCAAAATATTTTATTTATAAAAATGTGCATCGAAAGAGCAGTATTGCGTTTTGAACGGCGAAATATTTGAACACAAGACTCTTCAACCATGACAATGTATAGTTTATGTTCGATAAGAACTACGGTGTTTAGCATTTTAAATTAAAGGTATTAAAGTATTTTATTTATAAAAATGTGCATCGAAAGAGCAGTATTGCGTTTTGAACGGCGAAATATTTGAACACAAGACTCTTCAACCATGACAATGTATAGTTTATGTTCGATCAGAACTACGGTGTTTAGCATTTTAAATTAAATGTATTAAAGTATTTTATTTATAAAAATGTGCATCGAAAGAGCAGTATTGCGTTTTGAACGGCGAAATATTTGAACGCAAGACTCTTCAACCATGACAATGTATAGTTTATGTTCGATCGGAACTACGGTGTTTAGCATTTTAAATTAAATGTATTAAAGTATTTTTTTTTATAAAAATGTGCATCGAAAGAGCAGTATTGCGTTTTGAACGGCGAAATATTTGAACACAAGACTCTTCAACCATGACAATGTATAGTTTATGTTCGATCGGAACTACGGTGTTTAGCATTTTAAATTAAATGTATTAAAGTATTTTATTTATAAAAATGTGCATCGAAAGAGCAGTATTGCGTTTTGAACGGCGAAATATTTGAACGCAAGACTCTTCAACCATGACAATGTATAGTTTATGTTCGATCGGAACTACGGTGTTTAGCATTTTAAATTAAATGTATTAAAGTATTTTATTTATAAAAATGTGCATCGAAAGAGCAGTATTGCGTTTTGAACGGCGAAATATTTGAACGCAAGACTCTTCAACCATGACAATGTATAGTTTATGTTCGATAAGAACTACGGTGTTTAGCATTTTAAATTAAAGGTATGTTAGCCGTAAAAATTATAAACATTAACTCGAGATTGGCTATGGAACATGAAAGCTTAACGATTAATTGATATCTAGGGGGATTTTTTATACCTATTTATAGCACTGAATGTTCTCTTGCATTGTTGTTGTTCTCGCAAAAAGTGGCTGAATGATAAGTGTATGCACATGTAAAACGGCTCCACGCAAGCACAGACCGCATTGGAATAGTAAGGCTTCCCAGCGATTTAACGAAAATACTGCCACTGACCCACTGAGTATTCAAGTGAGCCTACTTTGGAGCGCGGTTTACGCTTTATTTTGTACTTTGGAATGCTCCCTGCGAACCCGTGGCTACAATAAACATGTAGCCTGTTGCTAAGCTAAATTTGGCAGACGAACTCATCAAAAACAGTCTAACCATAGTTGTGTGCATCCGCAGCAGTAGGAGGATTAGCACCACTGTCGCATGTTTTAGGCTGGTCTACGTTGCAGTGAGGTTTGCGCGCTATTTTGTCTTTAGATTTGACCTTTGAAGTGCCACTTATACCCCCGTGGCTACAATAAATTTGCAGCCAGTTTTTAAGCTAAATTTGGCACATGAACTTATCTAATGCAGTCTAACGATGGTTTTGTGAATCCCCGAATCTGCAGCAGTAGGCGGATTAGCATTATATATCGCATACATACTCACAGGGGAATGGATTGGAAATTATCTCCGCATTAGACGTCGGACCACTCTTTGGTGGGAAGCACCGATCACTACCACCACCTTTGGGATGTGCCCTGACCCCCGTCCCTTCCTTCCGTCTGCCCCTTCCGTCGGACCTTTCTTTCCCCGCGGCAACTAAAGCGCCCCACACCTCCACTGCGGCCGGCTGATACGCCCGCGAGGGCGAGGCAGGAGCTAGATCACCCGAGCTCCGCCTATCCCGCTGGAAGCCCGGACCTTGGGCATTTCTGATAAATAATATATGTTACCTGGATTTAAATGTAAGGCATTTTTCGAAACAAAGACAACAATTTAGCACGTTTTCTGACTTTATCTTTGCTAACCTACCTTCACGGTGCACTATATCTTGCAATTTATATGCACAAAAAATTACAGAAGTCAAAAAAATTAAACCCTACTTACCAAATCTGAGTACGTTAGTACGATAGCCATTCGGACAAGCAACGGATTGTACACCAAGTTCAATTACCTTTGTGCAGTTATACTCACTTTGTAATAAGAAATGAAATTTTAGACACAAAAAATAATAAAATGACCAAAAATTCAAATTTACTTACCAAATCTGAGGACATTAGTATGACATCCATTCGGACATGCAACCATATGAATACCCAATTTAATCGCTTGCTCCACTGACAAAATATCACGACTACAATTTTCATTTGGTCGACCGGCTTCACCTAATGCCGACGCCATACACACGAAACAGATTGTTTCTTTCGCCGGATCTGGGTCTAGTTCGCTCTGCAGCACTGAAAAAATACGGTAACCTAAAGGGGTGTGTTCAAGCAATCAAATTTTGATCAAAATTTGAAACATTTTTCTTGGTTTTTGGTAAGGTTGAACGTATGACTACTATTATATATTCTGTGCGTATTGCATTAATCAATAAAGGACAAATTGGGCATCTTGAAAAAGGTTACAGTCATTAACAAAATATCGCAAAAAAATTTGAAGCATCGCGATTGGTCCCGTTTTTACGATACAAATTACAGTACAATTTTGATCGATTTTTATCAAAGTCTGATAAATGTTTGAGCTCAAATTTTAAGGAGAAAGGTTGAACGTGTGAACATAGCTTAAGGTTTACTTCGAGGAACACAATTAGCACAAAATCAACGTTGCAAACGTTAAATTATAATGATTTTATTATATATATTTGGATATATAAACCTAGAGTCGTTGCTTATTCTCCCCTTAGCTAAATACCAATTAAATATTAATTGAGTCGTGGTGGTTCCTAAATATATTGCTCGTCAAACCATACTATCTATCAAGGTTGCGAAGGTCAGAACCAACCTAGGCGTTGTGTGACCAATCATCCACTTTATAGTTACCTTGGTCCAAATTATCGCCAAACCTGCTTTGTTTTAACGTTACAAACATTAAATCATAATGATTTTATTAGATATATTTGGATATATAAACCTTGAGTCGTTGCTTATTCTCCCTTTAGCTAAATACCAATTAAATATTAATTGAGTCGTGGTGGTTCCTAAATATATTGCTCGTCAAACCATACTATCTATCAAGGTTGCGAAGGTCAGAACCAACCTAGGCGTTGCGTGACCAATCATCCACTTTATAGTTACCTTGGTCCAAATTATCGCCAATCCTGCTTTGTTTTAACGTTACAAACATTAAATCATAATGAATTTATTAGATATATTTGGATATATAAACCTAGAGTCGTTGCTTATTCTCCCTTTAGCTAAATACCAATTAAATATTAATTGACCAATCATCCACTTTATAATTAACTTTATCCAAATTATCGCCAAACCTGCTTTGTTTTAACCCCTGACCGCATGAATTTGTTAGCATTTATTTAAACAAGCGTTAAACAAACTCTTGTCAGTGCTATGAATTGAACGGTTTCCTGTTGCTCTTACTAACCACTCAGCCACGACGACGTTGTTGCTCTTCACAACGCGAACGAACAACATGAACTGAACGTGAATGTATTACGCAATGAACTGAGTAATACATGTACTAAGTTGTTGTGAAGCAAAAAATATGTTGTTAAGGGTTAAATAAAATACTATCAATGTACTTACGTCGGATGCTCAGAAACTATTTGATTACCTCACGATGTAATCCTGATGCATTGATGCTGGTGCATAGCCTGATTCAGCCAAGGTCATTTTTTTCTAGAAATTACTCATTTTTAGGTAAACGAATAAGCTGAGCAAAACACTTTGCAATTATTACAAAATCGCGTCCTCCACCAATCCACAAATCCATATCTTAAATTTCTACTACCAGTACAAATTTCCGTAGTCGAGACATGACGTATCTGTAAGGTAGATTGCAGCTCATTTTGGCGTGAAAACATAGTTGTTTCTGCACTAATAAAATGAGCGAGGCATTAATATTACCATACACTGTACACAATTTCACCGTAACTAAAATTCAAAATATTGTACTTGTGTAGTGTTCTAAAACATTTGTTTGGGACATTCCTTGGTAATATAAAGGGGTGTAATGAGGAGTAAGGAAGTCCGAATCCTAATTCAGTTTCAACCGATGGCTAATTAAAGAAATTGTTGTTTCTATTACCTTGAAATTTAATGAAAATTTAAAAAATTTCACCACTGTTCTGGAACATTCCTTTGCGTAAAGACTACCTGTATAGTGTTCTAAAGGATTTGCTTGGACATTCCTTGGTAATAGAAAAGGGTGTCATGAGGAGTAAGGAAGTCCGAATCATAATTTAGTTTCAACCGATGGCTAATTAAAGAAATTGTCGTTTCTATTACCTTGAAATTAAAAAAAATTTTAAAAATTTCACCACTGTTCTGGAACATTCCTTTGCGAAAAGACTACCTGTGTAGTGTTCTAAAGGAATTTTTTGGGACATTCCTTGGTAATAGAAAAGGGTGTCATGAGGAGTAAGGAAGTCCGAATCATAATTTAGTTTCAACCGATGGCTAATTAAAGAAATTGTCGTTTCTATTACCTTGAAATTAAAAAAAATTTAAAAAATTTCACCACTGTTCTGGAACATTCCTTTGCAAAAAGACTACCTGTGTAGTGTTCTAAAGGAATTTTTGGGACATTCCTGGGTAATAGAAAACGGTGTAATGAGGAGTAAGGAAGCCCGAATCATAATTTAGTTTAACCGATGGCTAATTAAAGAAATGGTTGTTTCTATTACCTTGAAATTTAAAGAAAGATTAAAAAATTTTACCACTGTTCTGGAAAATTCCTTTGCGAAAAGACTACTTGTGTAGTGTTCTGAAGGATTTGTTTGGGACATTCCTTGGTAATAGAAAAGGCTGTATTGAGGAGTGAGAAAGTCCGAATCATGGTTTAGTTTTAACCGATGGCTAATTAAAGAAATAATTGTTGTTTATATTACCTTGAAATTAAGAAAAAAATTTAAAAAATTTCACCACTGTTCTGGAACATTCCTTTGCGTCGCTTGCAAAAAGATTGCCTATACTTCCAAAATCGGTCCAAGTCAAGTTGAGGGGCGTAGATCTATATCGTTAAATATAAAATATTAGTATGGGAGGGCTTCCGCGGTGACAGCTACACGACATTTGTATTCCTGCAAGCATATATTCATGTGCGCACCTTTAGTTATCAACAGCTAAGTTCCAAAAGATTCACGGTATAATTAATAGTATTATTTTTAAGATTAACATAATAATTTAAAATATCACAGGATATCGATTCAAACCCATGATTTTAGGCTTTACACGCGGCTAGTCTAACCATTAATGTACCCTATTGTAAATAATTACCACAATCTGCAAACTTAATTACTTAAAATCGGAGAGTTTAATATAAGACTAATTATACTTTAATATATTACTAATTGGCTTTGGAGATTTCAATATAACACCATTACCCTGATAAGGTGTGTTTTCACGTCAACAATTTCGGCCTTAATGTTAGGTACTCAAATTGAATCGAATTTGTTAAATATTTAAACGTAGATTTTATTTTATTTAAATCTGTATGTTTGGCACTGTTCAAAGTTTCCAAGAATTCCAATTTTAGCAAATCAATGATAATATAACGCTCCAATTAGGAACATACTGAATTGTGATTTGAGCTTATATACTTTTGTATGAAAATCTGCAAGATCAAAAAATGATCAGAAACGTTTTGTCTATGAATGAAAATCACAATTTTTTGAGTCATCCATCTACCACAATCACTGTCTTAGGAATCCAAATTACAACACTAGTGTGACACGAGAGTAGGTTTGAAAAATTTTAACTATATAGCTTCTGTAAACGTAACAATTAGCATCTCATTATCAATTTCGAAACGGAGCTAGCGTGGTTTCATTAAATGGTCATTTTGTGTAATCACTTGTAATAGGTTTTGTATTTGATATATATACTGCACTAAAACCTCTATAACTATGAACGTGTTCAAATCCCCAATCCCTAAATTCATCCAAAACAACTAAACACGGACGAAGTCTTGATTCTGGTCTCCAAATAACCAAACTATCGTATCTAGCGTACCGGAAAGCCTATATATAGACCATTCTTGATACCCTTTACGCAATATGTTAAACGACTACTGAAGGCAGACTATATTGCGGAAATAAGGTTTATTAATCCTAAACCCATTGAAAACCTATAAAAACGCATAAAATAAACGTGTTATGCGCTATATCACAAATAATTGTATTCAACGTTGATAAAAACCTACATATCGACTGTTCTTGATGCCCTGCACGCAATACATAACTAAACAAATGAAAACACAATATGTTTTTGAAATCGGATTCGTCGACCGTAAAAACTTGAAACGACATGAAAAGGTATAATATAGTCATGTTGAACTCTAGATAGCAAAAACCGTCGTATTCAGTGTGCTCTATAACCTAATAAAAATTGTTGTACGTTAAAATAAGCAATAACATGCCGAAACTTGAAAAATCAGTATTTCTGGCAAAGGGTCAACGAACCATACTAGGGCCAACGGCGGCCCAAAGAGTGATCGCGCAAAAAAGATCCTGGTAAGCAAAGTTGTAGATCTCGATGAACTAATTCTGAATTGTGGTACCGGATTTTTGCGGTACCACCAAAACATTGGATCTGATATGGCCAGATTTGGCATAAAACAATTGAGCAATATATTAAGCCCAAGGCTAAGTCGGTGGGCTGCCGCCCCCGAAACTACCGCGCTAAGCTGCTTGTCCGGCCTATAGCGGTGACACGTTTCGTTGCATTCATAGTTGTCATTATATGACAACATCTATAACTGTGTTGATAACTGTTTTATTGTGTCTGATGTATATCCTAATAGCCTCTCAATAACCAAAGCGTCGTATTCAGCATGCCAAAAACCTATATATTCCAGATATCCTGAACACAATACATAATCAAACAATTGAAGATACAATATATTTTGAAAATTTTGTTTATCGGCCTTACACCCATTGAAAACCACTGATAAGGCATGAAACATAAAACGTAAGATGTTGCCATACTGGACTTTAGATAAGAACACCATCGCGTTCAACGTGCTTAAAAACGCTCACTGAAGGCAAAAGCTAGCAATAACATGATGAAATGTGAAAAAGTATAGGTTTCGTTTCTCTTGCGAGATATCAGCAACAAAACACAGACACCCTAGCTGATTTCGCAAATAACCCTTAAATAATCAGATTATCGTCATTTTGACGAGAAAGATGGGATCAGAGATTATAGTGTTAAACTAAAAGACACATGGTCATAACTTTTGTTATCGAACAAAAAATTTCGATATGGATCCGCCCGAAGATGTGTTATGGGTGCAAATGGCAAACATAAAATTTTTTAACAATTTGTTCTTTAGCGCACTCAGTTTAATATCCGCTTGCTTTGCTCAGTCTGCCTGAACGGTATAAGCGTAATAAATGTAATTAAATAACGCCAGAGACATTGTCGCTGACTGTTAAATATATAATTTTTCGAGTTGAGACAACAAATTAGATACATATTATAGGCGTACAAGGTCCATCGGCTTAACGACTAATGCTCTAACAGCCGCCTCACTGAGTATGGACACCTATGAATATGAATTAAATATCATGTTGTAATTATTATCTAATTATTGTAATAATTATTATATGTTATTATTTGATCCAATATTCTCTAACATCCGCCTCGCTGAGTATGGACACCTATGAATATGAATTAAATATCATGTTGTAATTATTATCTAATTATTGTAATAATTATTAATATGTTATTATTTGATCCAATATTCTCTAACATCCGCCTCACTGAGTATGGACACCTATGAATATGAATTAAATATCATGTTGTAATTATTATATAATTATTGTAATAATTATTAATATGTTATTATTTGATCCAATTTTCTCTAACATCCGCCTCACTGAGTATGGACACCTATGAATATGAATTAAATATCATGTTGTAATTATTATCTAATTATTGTAATAATTATTAATATGTTATTATTTGATCCAATATTCTCTAACATCCGCCTCGCTGAGTATGGACACCTATGAATATGAATTAAATATCATGTTGTAGTTATCTAATTATTGTAATAATTATTAATATGTTATTATTTGATCCAATATTCTCTAACATCCGCCTCACTGAGTATGGACACCTATGAATATAATTAAATATCATGTTGTAATTATTATCTAATTATTGTAATAATTATTAATATGTAATTATTTTATCCAATATTCTCTAACATCCGCCTCACTGAGTATGGACACCTATGAATATAATTAAATATCATGTTGTAATTATCTAATTATTGTAATAATTATTAATATGTTATTATTTGATCCAATATTCTCTAACATCCGCCTCACTGAGTATGGACACCGATGAATATAATTAAATATCATGTTGTAATTATTATCTAATTATTGTAATAATTATTAATATGTTATTATTTGATCCAATATTCTCTAACATCCGCATCACTGAGTATGGACACCTATGAATATGAATTAAATATCATGTTGTAATTATCTAATTATTGTAATAATTATTAATATGTTATTATTTGATCCAATATTCTCTAACATCCGCCTCACTGAGTATGGACACCTATGAACATGAATTAAATATCATGCAATTATTATCAAATTATTGTTATAATTATTAATATGTAATTATTTTATCCAATATTCTCTAACATCCGCCTCACTGAGTATGGACACCTATGAATATGAATTAAATATCATGTTGTAATTATTATCTAATTTCTGTAATAATTAATAATATGTAATTATTTTATCCAATATTCTGATTAGATGTACCTGATGTATCTGTGGATCTTAGTGACTGCGACGAAATATTGACTTGAGCTTCGACTTGTTGTTCCGATGACGAGTCAGCACGATTATCGGTGTTAAACGATAACGAAGGATATGGTTCGGATTTGGGTTTCGATCGCTGATTGCTGTTTTTGCTTTCAACACTACGGATTCGTACTAATTTTGGATGTCGATTTCTGACCGATGAATCATTGATGGTTTGTGATTTCTTAGAGTCGCTCCGCGAGGAAATATCTAGATATCTTATTTATTTACAGTGATATATAAATACAGAGCTGGCAGGGTAGGCAAATTCTCAACTACAATTAAAATTGGACTTTAATTAATCGAAAATGGCGAAAACAAAAGCTGAATAGCAGATCCTAAATGCCTAGCTATGTAATAAAAACAGGCATATACTAGCCGCCACAAAATATGGCATATGAGATAGGAGATACGTTTGGAGTGTAAGTGTCACCAAACGTAATGATAGGCACAATTTGAGACTAATATGGCCTATTATCCGCTTCTTTAAAACTATAGGTTTAAAATACGAAAAATGTTGCTTTTTTCCTATGTGGTTCCCTAGAGCACAACGGTGGTTTGGGCGTATGTTAGTATGACCAAGTTGACATAGCCAGGTTAGAGGGCTAAAACTTTTTCTGTATACCATCACGGTTGTAAATAAATAGCAGCAGCTAACTTCAACAACGAAAACATTTTATGTAGAAATATACAGTATTTGCTCACAGTAAAAGGAATACAGTCATCGATGTTCCCAAATAATATTCTGAAATGTTCACAGTCTCCGTAGCGGTCCATTTTCTAAAAGTCACCCTTTGTAGCAGTTTTTTTAACTTGAAACAACGTGCAGTGATTTCACATAACTTCCTGTGAACGCTGTGCTAAAAGCTTTGCCATTTAGGCTCTAAAAAAGACGCGTAGAAGATGCTCGAAGAAAAGATCAAAAGCTCCGCTGCTGTAAACAATTTCACAGGGCTTTTTATTACATTATATATACTGAATAACTTTTTTTATTTTATGTCGAGTAAACTTATTGTTAATTTGCAGTATCATGATTTATTTTCAATTCCATTATTTAAAAAATCCAGCTAATTTTCGAAAGAACACTGTGATATCTACGGTATGTAGTCATTAGGTCAGGCCACTTTCATAATACCCAAAATCACTAACTAGATTTTAATAGCTATACTATAAACGCTATGAATTGTTGTGGTTGATAAAATTTCTTCCCAACTATTCATACTTGCATATTTTACACAACAGAGTATACTAGTATTCTAGAAAATTAGTAAGTGTGTTTTAATAGTTACCACCTATTAGGGGAAAATTGCCTATTTCTACTAATGTCAAAAAGTTAAGCCAACTATCCGAGATGAATGCAATAACATTAGATAATTAAAACTTCATTTGATTTAAATACATTTCGCATTATGACATTACAGGTTATTTCATTATCTTAAATAAAGCACTACAATTCAGAACGCAGAGAACACGGAACTTGTACAGTCTAAGAGATTGGTGATATTGGGTAAAAAAGTTGTGTATTGAATCCAAGTTAAAATTAATTAGCGTAACTTTAACCGGTGTATATTTCGCTAGCGCCATCATGTAACCGACCCCAGTACTAATAATTTACAAGATCTTCAACAGTGAAAATACTTTTTAGGAAGTTCTCGGTTGAGTTTAGTTTTAAAAATACAGGTAAATTTCCTTATTTCCGATCAAAATTACTGATACACATAAAGTATTAAATGACGGAAAAGGTAGGGCAAATGCAAAATTGAACAAATGGAATTTTGATTTCCCAGAAGCCTGATGCTAAAATGCTAAAATGAAGTTTTAATGCAGGCGCAGTACGATGTGATAAAAGGCGGGTAGTTTTTACCTACTATTCTTACACCCGATCTGTATATTGGAATGCCACCTATAGGATATGTACGGTTAATTGTAGGGGAATTTTAAGCGAAGCCTTAAGCCAAATCGAACATTTGCTGAGTTGCATGTATTAAAAGCAGTTGCATGTAGTAAAAGCAGGTAGTAAAAGCAGGTAGTTTTTACCCATTATTCTTACACCCGATCTCTATATTAGGATGCATCCTATAGGATATGTACGGTTAAATGTACGGCAATTTTAAGCCAAATCGAACATATGCTGAGTTGCACATATATATTAAAAGCATTATACTATTGGAACTAAACAATATATTACGTACATTTACAAAGTTAGATAGATAACTTCTATAAATTATTTCTTATGCTGCCAATAGGTGCATATTTCCTTACGAGAGAGCTAAAGACGCGGCAAATTTTTTACCTCAAATCACACGTGCAATGTAAATCTTATATCAAGGTATCATCTATCAAGGTTCACCCTCCTTCACGTTGAGTTGGGTCAATGTTTACGTAACTGGTTTAGACTTGAAAGAATAGGACAACATTTAATAGTGAGCACAATGAAAATGTTCCGGTGCAGGTATCTTGTGTGCTTTGGCCAGGCCTTCACTTTTATTTTTTTGAATCTATCTTTACCATCATCTTCATTGACAACAGCATCGTTCACTTGCGGCGGCGCAGGAACTGGATTAACTTGGGGCCATTCCAAATGTTGATATTGATGGCGAACAAAGTCGCAAAGAAGTCGCTCCTTATGCGACGGCGAATCACAGCGATACGTAATTTCGGCAGCGCTATCTGAAATAAAAAGCTACTCATTCGCTTTTCTTGCAGTTGTCAAACGCATACGACATACTTTAGAAATGTATTGAAAAGACATAAAAAATACACAATTTTCAGAGCTAAATTTTCCCATAAAGCTAAAATGCTATCCCTAATATAAAAATGTTATATAATAGGTACATAATTGGAATTTATAAACAAATTGTCCCAAGCAATATCGTATCATAACTGACGATGGCAACATCTTGACGGTTTTGGCCTAAAGTACGTGAATTTATTAAAAAGACTTGAGTATGGCATTCCTATCTGTACCATATAAGTCCACCTCTTATCAAGTCATCAAAAATAAATAATTACTTAAGTTTAGACTTAATGCCGCGTGACATCATCCGGCTCCATGACCGTTTATAAAAAACCAAAAAGGCTAAAATATCTAATTTCGACTAACTGGGGGTAACTCCAGCGGACCTGATACGCACCAGCCAAGATTCCATATCCATTCCCAGGGTTTCGGCGGCTACGATGGGATGGTAAGAACTCTTCGTTCTGCTTCAGGAATACCTTGTTCACATGCACTATTTTCCAAAAATCTTAGATCTGCCACAAAAGTCAAGGAAATTAACTATGGATACACAGTTTTGTAAACAATGTTTCCAAATAATATTTCTCAGGCTGAAAGACTTTTAGGCAAAATTTAACAATGATAAGTCGCAATACTAGTTTTGGAATTTTGCAACTAGTGCGATATATAACGTTACAATTTGAACCTGGCTGTCATCTCTTACCCTCTGAATATTGTCTCATTAACCATCCAAACGAGCTTGATGCGGTATGGCTGCTTAGCTTTGTTTGATTGCATTTATCTAATAGAATTGTTTCAGAGTAATAATTCGACAGCACTTTTATAAATCAGCTACAAAGCAAGTCTATTCTTTATTATGTGTCTTTTCCTTTAGCCTCTGCCCTCCTCACGCTGAAATTGGACAATTTTAATGTTACAGCAATAATTTTGGTACCGTTCGACTCAGCTTAACGAGTTGGTTCAGAAAATAAATAACAATTTCTACATGTTTTACGGCAAGCAAATGGATTCAATTCTTTACCAGGGGCGAGTTCAAAATGCACCGCAATACTTGATGGATGTGCTTAAGCTGAACGGTGTCATACTCTTGAGTAAAAATTTATTAATTTTTTAATGCTACTAACCAGAAATCCTGCCCAAGGTTCCGACTAGAAACCAAACTGGAATAATGTTCAAATAACGACGCGTCAACGACGTGTAGCGCGAACAGTTGAATAACAACATTTGTCGAAACCAATTTTGGAGTAATTAAACTAAATGTCAGTACAAAATCTAATTACGTTAATAAAGATTATAGACAAAAAAAATTTTTGCCCTTTATCGGAGTAGTAAAATTCTATTTCATGGCTTTTCTGAAAATTCAAAACTATATAGATTTTATATAAATTTTTATTTTACGTTTGTATCCATCGGAACTGTTTATAATTAACACAACACGGCATTTACTAAATGAACGACAATGAAGAAGTTGATTGTGACATTCCGTTATTCTGTCCGTTTCGTATTTATTATATAATACCAAACTTTAACTTTTAAACTTATTAGCACAGCACATTACTGAATGTACGAAAATGAAGCAGTTGATTGTGACGTTCCGTTATTCCGTCCGTTTCGTATTTATTCTATAATACCAAGCTTTTAAACTTGTTTTAATTAGCGCAATGACTATGTTTGGTTCGCGAAGACTTATGCACTATGGTCATTCGAGTTGCAGATAACGATAACCATCTTCCAATAATCATTAACATATTGGGACTAAAAATGTTCTCTAAGTACAATATAAGAAATGAATGAAAAATCTTAACAAAATACAAGTTAGCAAAACTAAATAGCATTTAACATATTATTTTGAGAGATTAAAATATATATTGGCTTATAATTTGGAAAAATGATTGTAATGCTTAATTCTGTAACCGAAATGAGGCTAAATTTTTACATTGGATATGATTAGGTACAATAAATCGTGAATGAGAAATCGTAGTAAAATACAAATTAGCAAAATAAAATAGCTTTGCACACTATTTTGGGAGATTAAAATATATATTGGCTTATAATTTGGAAAATTAAATGCAATAATTCAATAACCGAAAAGTGAATGCGGCAAAAAATTTTACATTGGATATGATAAGTGTGCGCATGCGCAAATATATATACATACGCTTTTATATGTATATCTTCGCTGATTAGCAATCAGTTGCTTAACAAACGTTTATTATTGGGAAAATATCGTCCAAAAATTTACTACCATTATCTGTAGACTGATAATAAGGGAACCGATTTGTGCCAAATTTTCAGTTTGTCTACCAACATTGATCCGTCATTGGTAACCATCGACAAAGTGAGGCGACAGGTTGCGTTGTATCTCCGACGTCAGAAAGCGCCGGTGACTGACACCGGCGGTGATGTTGAGGATGATGCCTGATGATTATTTTAGATGAAATACCTGTAGAACTTACAACACTCCAACAGCTATTCTTAGCGAGGTGCTAGTAAGGTATTGAAAACTCATATTTTGTGACAAAATGTGAAAGAAACCGCTGTCTTCATGCGTTATTTTATACGTAAGCTGTGTTCACACATCAACTTTTTTCTCAAGTTCGAAGCTTGATCAAGTTTTGAGCTCAAATTTTGATCATAAGTTCTAAGCATTTTTTCATTCGAAGCATTAAAAGTGAACACTGTTCAAACTTTTAAAGCATATTGCTTTAGCGAATGAGGGCAAAGCAAAAGAACTCGAAAACTTTTGAGCTCAAAATCTGAGCTCAAGTTTTGACGCAGGGTTGTTTGCCAAATCACATTCAAATTTTGATTAAAGTTTGATCAAATTTTAATTAAAATTTGAGCCAAAAGTTTGACGTGTGAACGCAGCTTAAGAAAACTGATTTAAAGCTGAAGTTTTCATTGTGTTTACGCTCTAATTTGAATTAAAATACCTATAAACAATAGTTTATAATACCCGTTGTGTGAACTTTATGCGTTGAGGACGGAAAGCAAAATCATATTATGAGCTAAAAAATTTTGTCGAAAGTTTGGAATTCTCAGCTCTTCCACAAATGTAAAATTAAAATTAGTTTTGTCTATGAAAATGAAATCAAATTTACTTGATTAAAATCGAGTAAAAATACGTGGTTTTAAAACGAGAAAGGGAATTGATTTCATCTGTCATTTTTACTATATCGCTGTACGCATCTTATTGTAATTCCCGCATAAACGAACATGGATATCTTATACCAAGTCAAGATATCAGAGTGAGTTTTGTGTAAATGGCTCTAATAATGGACCCGGACTTCAGTCACATTGATGCAGGAAATAAGTTATTACCGTTCCATACAATTAATGACATTGCTTATTGTATCCAGTTAGCACGCGAAAAATCGGGAAAAGTAATTGATAATTTACATACATACAACTTGTATCTTCATCGAAACTGCAGAACGTCGTGAAGCATAAGATACACGTACGCTTTTTGCGTGCACACCCAATCAGCTCTCTATAGAATACGTCGATATGATATATGTGGATATCACACAATATCGCGCAAGTTAGAACAAAACCTACACCGTCAATACGTTTCCCATGCTCGAAAAGCCCCAAGTGCAAGCTATCAGCCTATCAGTACGTTACAATAAAATTATGAATTTTTGGTCGATGAACCATGGGGCGACATGCTCCGTATCCATGGAACCATGGTTTGCAGAGCAAGAAGTTTCTCACCCCCGAAAGCCCCTAATTGAAACTTTTTAGCCGCCCAGGACGGCAGAACAAATTTTCGAACTTTGTATCGAGGAACCACAAGGTGTCATATCTCACACCCCATAACTGCAGAACCGGAGCCTTAATCAAAAAACAAAAAACATAGCGGAATTTATCATTTTGCAACAAAATAAAACCAAACAGAGAAAAATATTCGAAAGTTAAGATAAAAATAACCTTGCTTTCGTGGAGGGTACGGAAATGGGGAAAACACTCAGTGTGCCCCCTGACCTAGAAGAATGGGGGCGCCATGCTCCCGTACCCATAAAACCATGGGCCACAGAGCAAAACCACCACCGGCAATGAGTTTCTTATACCCGAAAACCCCACACAAAAACTTTCGTTTAAAAAGCCCAAGACGTCAGAACAAATTTTTGAATTTTGGGTCGAAAAACCACAAGGGTACCGCAAACCATTTTACCTCAAACCCAATGAACCGAACCCTTAATAGAAAAACAAAAAAGAAACTTCGGCATTTATCATTTTACTATGAAATAAAATCAACCAGAGAAAAAATTCGAATTCGAAAGTTACGATAAAAAACCTTGCTTTCGTGAATCGTACTAAAATGGGGTAAAATGGCGTAAAAATTTACATTTTAATCTCTGACCCCAGGACCAGACCCCAAATCAAAAATGCTCAGGGATGTACACAGTAAATCAACTATGCCGGTTCGAAACTTCGAATGAAATTGTCAAGTCGTTACCGAGTGATGGCCGATCACACACAGACGGAATTAAAAAGCTTTCAATTCCTGCAACACATAATCTCCATGACGTTACACTATGTTCTGATTATTGTTGTAGCAGAAATGTCTGGAAATAGCAGTTGTTCGTGAACTACAGAATGATGTTGGAGGTTCCAAATGGTGCTGAAACAACATGGAAAAACATTATCTAGTTGGGATTGTTAGTGATTAAGACGTCGACTAGTGTAGGTGGATAAAGCGCAAATTACAGCTCCTTGGAAGATTCGCACTGAATGTACCTGCAGCGATAAGATGGGTTTTGCTGCAATCGATGCAGATTGGTCAGGAACGACATATCCCATATGATATAAATCGTTCGCTGATCGGTCGACGGTTTCTTCGTTTCAGGATTGCTGAAGTCCTATATTGGGGAAGGGATCTTATTAGGGGCGGTTACTATATACTGAATTTTATGAGCTGGAGAATTGGCACAGTAATGCGTTTACATACAATGTCTGCTTTCGTGAACTGAGCAAATTTGTTTGATTGGGGTGAGAAAAATCATTTTATTGGTGGTTGGTACATGGCTTCTGATTGCCTCTCGTTTAACTACGCCGCTGCTGTTTCTAAGCTTGGCTGAAATACGTGTAAAAACCGAAAAATTTCGTGCCTTTTTTGTATTTTATTGTGCAGAAGTATGTACAGGTTGTCATACAAAACTAGCGGAATATGGATAAACCTATGAGCAGAGCATCTAGTAAAGAAATGTTAATAATAGGAAATGGCTTATGATAGTTTTTCTATTTCGTCAGATTAACCTTAGGTACGACAATTCTCATGTCTTTTTGAACTTTCAGATCTATAAATATTGTTACTATTGCAAGGACGAAGACATATGTGCATGCTTGTATGTAATAAAATATTCCAGGTCAACTATCAAAACGACAAAAATATGCCACGGGGTAAAGTGCATCTTCATCGACATAGGTGCATTTGTAGTATACCGGGACAAATTATCTACAAAATGGAACGTTGGAGCTTCCCATTTTGTCGCCAACAGAAATCACTTTTGTGCATGGCATTTTGTTGTACAAACAAAACTGTATGAAATTGATATAGGATTCTCAAGTTTGCGTAACCTGAACTGATTTTTGGTTAATCATTATTTTATCGGAAACAGAATCTATGTTTGTGCATGGCATCATGTATAATTTTGCATATATATATATATTGCAAGCAACATCCCGAAAATATCTAGATCCCTGATATGATATATTTTTGATTCAAATTGGTTTGAGGTAAACTGATTAAAAAACGATAGTTTAACGACCTGTCCCAAACAAACCGTATTAAACTGGGTTTCAATGATCTAAAACTTCATTATAAACAAATTGAAGTACACATTCAAAAGTGAAATAACCTAAAATAATAAATATTTTTGTAAGCAAAATTTTGCAGTTTTGATACTTATCCTTGGCTTTACCCAGTAGGTAAGTATAAAAGCATAGCCCATTATATAACAGAAAATTCAGCACAATTTTACACTTATATATATATATTTACTTATTTATATTTATTTATTATTTATATTTATTTATTTACAATTTATATCTCTTATGCTCACAGGAAAGCTAAGAATATAATTTTTCTCATGTATATCGTGCACTTTGAAACGTTTACTGCATGAATCTTATTTCCGTTTTCAAGTAAGTCCGCTAAAATTGCTACAATCTGTTAATATTTTTTGTATCTCTGATGCAATTAAAGCCTTGTAAATGCCAGTAACTTCAATTTTCTATAATGTCTACTCTTTTACGAGCAGTGATTAAACAATACACTTTTAAGCAAAAATTAGGTATTGATGTTACCGTCCGTAACTTGATAACAAAACAATCGATTTGGTTCAAATTATCCCAGTAAATCATACTCTACAGGGGGCACCTGCAGACACACCAGCATAAAACTACTACCATATTCACTGTATAACAGTCGGGTAAGAACTAGAAATTTGATACCAAAACGTCGTGGTCACTGCTGGTGCCTTTGAAACTATTAACTTTTTAACGCTTGCGGCTTTTTTGCGACTTAAGGTTCGAATTTTCAAAACGTAGGATAAATAATCATAATATTGGTGTTATAACACTATCTCAACTGGGGAGTCATTGATGTGTTCAATACAACTAAACTAGTGAAGCTCGCTTGCGAGCTAGAATTCGAGTGATGAGAACAATCCCCCGAAGCAGAAGTGTGAAAAATATTTGCCACACAATATTTTTGCAATGAGCTTGTCGGCCCAGCAAACCCCATATCCGACACTACAACCACAATAAACACAATCAGGTGCTTTTCCCACGACTTCTCACCAACAATTTCGAAAACGTCATTTTTTTATGTCAAGTATGAAGCAGCAGTGTAAAAATTTTTTTAACACTTGCAATGAGTTTATCTGCCCAGAGAACCCCATATAAGACACTAAAAGCAACAAAAAGCACACATTTAGGTGCATTTCCCACGACTTTTCACCAAATATGAAATTTGGCGCCAACTATAAGCTTATAGACTCCAGATTGGGAAGTAGTTGGAAAACTTTTTATATATTATTGTAAAGACCTGGTAAAGCTACATGGAATAGGCCTATTAGTTTGCGGATACCTCGTTTACTTATTGAGAAAAGTCGCAAAAACTGGAGGGGGTGCCCGAAAAATGGGCCAAAATGACGTCATTTTGCCCCATAACTTTTCCCACGGCAAAAAAATTCAAAAAATCGGTCTCCGTCACTAAACCTAAATCGTTCGTTGCGGTTCGAATGAGCTAAATCCGCCCAACAGTTATCGAGATCCAGGTGCGACAAACACACACAGACACACAGACACACACAGACAGGACCTCCTCAACCCCCCTTCAAAGCCAAAATTGAAAATTCTCGTTCCAGTCGAATCGAAAAACATAAAGAATGCTGTAAATTTTATTGCAACTTCACATATGAAAGTTTCAGGTCTTCTATGTGGGCCATGGAGATCCGTAACCAGGAGCTAAAAGTGGGGAGTCGGAACTAAAGTTATACAATGAACAATAGTTGAAGAATACAAGTGTGGGCAAGGTTGAGACATAATACAAATGTGCAATAGAAACGTGATATCGGCTTGACAAAACGAAGGTTCGAACGGAAAAATTAGAGAAACTCCTGAAGTATAAAAACTCCGGACTACTTACCCCTCAGGTGGTTATATGAAAAATACATCATGGTAGTATCTTCATTAGTTCCCGAAATATTTAAATATAACCGTCCGATCTAATGGACAATGATAATTTAACCGTTGCATATGCAAGTAAGTGGTTGTTAATAAAGAGTGTTGTTATATACCACGAAAAACTTGGCCGGAGGGTCCGGAACTCTCTGACCCCTCACATTACGCCTATGGGTCATGTTTTCACAGTGCATACATATATGCTGGACATATATACTTTCGGATTAGATCAATTTTCTAAAGTTATGCTATAAAATAAAAGGGCAAATATATTTCTTTAGCCAAAATCAGACACGAAACTTTGTAATAAATAAAGCGGTTAGGTTTGAGATTCCACAATGAATGTTTAACATATACGAAACGCGTTTTGGCCACTCATTGCTATTGAATTAACTTATTTTTTACGTTTTTTTATCTGGTTAATCGATAGAATATATGTTTCTAAACCCAACAGCCGCAGGAGAGCATCTAGTCTACCACGCAGTATCTACAATGCACATTTGAGTCTGAAACCAGAGACCATGGCTACGGCGATGCGGTCAACATACAAATTTGATACCTGATTTCTGATCTCATGCTCTTTTAACATATAATATAAATACTTCTACCATTTTTAATGCTCTATAAGCAACTCGATGTTAACTTGCAGGATACAAAAGATCTTTTTTACTTAAATTTACGAAAATTTATCATTACTAGAAACATTTCGACTAGAAACATTTCAAATTTATATGTGTACGTGTGTGAAAACATCGAAAGGTTCCTAAACTCACTTTCCAACAGTCTACTGCTCACAAAACTATCAAAACGTTATTAAAGCTCGGCTGATTTCTTTGTCCTAATATTTCCGTCACCGGAATATCTTCCTTAAAATACATTTTTTCCGGATTTATAATCGAAATAAATATAATTATAAAATATATTTTAAATGGAACTTATAATATTAATTGATAAAACTGTTCAAAACGGTATTTTTTTCTGATTTTATTATATATCTTCGTATTGAAATTGATTGCAACATTTAGAGAATTAAATTGCACGCGAAATTATGATTATACATTCAGAAACTTTATACGGAAAATATAAATATGGATGTAATTAAGAATAATATACGTTTCTATATTTACAGCCGTGGCCCAGAAAATTGGCAATAAAATTATTTTGTGAAATTATGAAATAATATTCAATCAAAAAAATTAAAGAAAAGATATCCGATTCATTTAAAAAACAACAACAATAACAATAAATTATAATTAAATTTAACATATATTTTCTAAGTTATATATGATTTATATTGTATATATGTACGATATTGGATTAATTGATATTAGGCGCAAATACGTATTTAAACCCTGAAACGAAAATTTTTTTCTTTGCAAACACAGTATTACTGTTTCCTTTCTCTTTGGCTCGGCAGTCACGATGGATTAGCATAAAATTTTGCATACGGCGATAGCACGAATTTAACTCAAGACCCTAAGCGTTACCCATAAATCAATAAATCAATCAATCAATCAATCAATTGCGAGGTTTTCGCTACAAGCTATAACGGTCAACGTGTGACAACCGTTTTGACATTGAGATATTGATTGAATTGATACAGATGTAGTAACTCTTATTATCAACATTCGATACAGCGTATACTACTGGGACAGTTTTTACAGTTTTCTACACTGATCTTACTTAAGAAAATCAATAAATAAGTACTTTACAATCAGTGGGTACATTAGTAATTGAACTGAATGCTAAATTCAACTGTTTTGTAAAAACAGCATATTTTGATACGAAGTGTTGGGTTATTTTTAACTGGAACAGATGGATGTAGCTATGGTGGACGCGCTTATAACAAAAATGTTAGTTACAGATGTATGTTTTTTAGCCTAGCCAAACTATGCTAATATAATATAAAAGCCGACAAAGCAAAAATGTCTTCATAGTTAATTTTTTTGGTTTGCCACGAGCAATAGCTTTACAAACGCACTTGACTAAACTAAAGCTAGAATTCAAAATATGTTCGTGTCTTAATATACTTATAATGGAAGCGTTTATAGCAAAAATGCCGCTTACAGTTGTATGTTCTTTTGGCCTGGAAAAACTGTACTAACATAAAATAAAAGCCAACATAGCAAAAATGAGTCTATAGCGATTTTTTCGTTTGCTACGAGCGACTCCATTATTTTAAACGCGCTTTGCTAATATAAAGCTTGAATACAAAATATGCAAATAGTGTTTTAATACATGCAAAAACCCTAATGTTAAACTTTGCGCGTTAGAGAACAGCAATAACCAAAATGCTAATCAACGTAGCACGCACGCAAGTTTATACAACATCTTAATACGTTGTTAACAAAATCCGAACTAAGACATTTCCTATTCGATTTACGTGTTTTCCGTATGTCATCGATACAATTAAGCTTTACGTTATCCAATTATCAACTACCTTGGCGACTTAAATTAAAAAACACACATTTTCCAATTTTTCCATTATTCCATTTTCCAAATTTTTCCAATTATCAATTTCTCAAAATATTACGGTTTAAATTTCAGCATGTCTTCTTAGCTGAGATACTGTGAATCTCTGCGCAGTGCAAACAAATTATCTGTTTTGATCACCTGCGATTAGATTATGCGCGAATTAAAACTAAAATATACTAATACATAGCCAACAATCACTAGCGGATCCAGAAATTTATGACGGACCTCGACCGATCAACAAATTATTCAAACACCTTTTATATTTTTTTATTTTTTAGCATTTTTATGCCATAACCCATGTGTGACCTGAGCCTCGCGCCCTTCCTCGCCCGGCTGTGAAACCACTAGTGCCAACGATGCAAAGCTAATCTTCCCTTCCTGATTTGGAAGCAGGCAGTCATGTTGCAATTTGAACAAACTTTAAATAAAAGTAAGAAGTGCGCCATGCTCCCAGCTTTGTTAAAATATAATAAATACTGAAGTTAAATAACGTATACATAGCATATACGTTTGTTCTTCACAATGAAAGTTTCACTAAAATTAGTTCGTATCATTCCCAATCACCTATAACTAAAATAAATATCCAGCATACTTCCGTAGCCTAAAATGAGTTTAAGCTGCAGAGTAAATATGTGATTTCCAGCAATCCTCTAATCATCGCAAATAGTAAAATCGTAACCAGAATTTGGTAATACGGCCATCGAACACCAATCACATTTTTCCAATTCAGCTAAACCAGATATCGCATTGCTATGACCGGGACACTGTAAAAGACGTGGAGACGTGCCGGCAAAACGATAAAACGTATGGAAAAATTAATACTAGGAAAAGGCAACATTGTGCTATAATAAGAATTACAATAGCAAAAGCCATTAAAATATTTTCAATTTGTTTATAGCCTCGTATATAGTCGAAAATCAGTTTATTCAAATATTGATTATAACATTGGAGCAGCAAAAATTGTGTGTTCGAGCAAACTTGCTAACGGCGATTAAATCAAACTTCGGTCAAAAAACTAAAAGATTATCCATATTACAATTGTAAAATAAATTATCACAAAGATTGCTTGACTAGGTTTTAAAAAGCGATACCTTGTGTTTTCCGATGAATTTTCAACGTTGATTTCTTTGTGTTATTTTACACAGCGAATTTAATGATTTAGTAAATTTCGAGAAAACAACTGTATACATGAGATTAAGCGTGTGATGCAGCTTCGACGGCACTTTCCAATACTGTTTGGGCTCGACGTTGTTTGCAATTGCGATATATATAGACGCTTTATTGATGTTACTTTATGCAAGGAGCGAATGATTTAGTAAATTTTGAGTTATCAACTGTATACATGAGATTATGTGGATGATGCAGGTTCGATGGCACTTTCCAGTCCTGTTTGGGCTCGATGTTGTTTTACAATTGCGATATATACAGAAGTCTTTATTGTTGCAACTTTATGCAACGAGGGACTAAAGCGGGTGATGCAGCTTCCACGGTACTTTCCAGTCCTGTTTACGCTCGATGTTGTTTTACAATTGCGATATATACAGAAGCCTTATTGTTGCTACTTTATGCAACGAGGGACTAAAGCGGGTGATGCAGCTTCCACGGTACTTTCCAGTCCTGTTTAGGCTCGATGTTGTTTTACAATTGCGATATATACAGAAGCCTTATTGTTGCTACTTTATGCAACGAGGGACTAAAGCGGGTGATGCAGCTTCCACGGTACTTTCCAGTCCTGTTTAGGCTCGATGTTGTTTTACAATTGCGATATATACAGAAGCCTTTATTGTTGCTACATTATGCAACGAGGGACTAAAGCTGGTGATGCAGGTTCCACGGTACTTTCCAGTCCTGTTTAGGCTCGATGTTGTTTTACAATTGCGATATATACAGAAGCCTTTATTGTTGCTACTTTATGCACCGAGGGACTAAAGCGGGTGATGCAGCTTCCACGGTACTTTCCAGTCCTGTTTAGGCTCGATGTTGTTTTACAATTGCGATATATACAGAAGCCTTATTGTTGCTACTTTATGCAACGAGGGACTAAAGCGGGTGATGCAGCTTCCACGGTACTTTCCAGTCCTGTTTAGGCTCGATGTTGTTTTACAATTGCGATATATACAGAAGCCTTTATTGTTGCTACTTTATGCAACGAGGGACTAAAGCTGGTGATGCAGGTTCCACGATACTTTCCAGTCCTGTTTAGGCTCGATGTTGTTTTACAATTGCGATATATACAGAAGCCTTTATTGTTGCTTCTTTTTGCAACGAGGGACTAAAGCGGGTGATGCAACTTCCACGGTACTTTTCAGTCCTGTTTAGGCTCGATGTTGTTTTACAATTGCGATATATACAGAAGCCTTTATTGTTGCTACTTTTTGCAACGAGGGACTAAAGCGGGTGATGCAGCTTCCACGGTACTTTTCAGTCCTGTTTAGGCTCGATGTTGTTTTACAACTGTGATATATATAGACGCCTTTATTGTTGTTATTTTATGCTCGCTTAGAACAATCTTTATTGCACTAAATTCCCAATTAATGGTCCTATTTGTTTTGGAGTACAACTATTAATGATTTATGTCTCCATTAATTGAGTGTATTAATGATTCGTTGCCTCGGATAAAAGTATTGTTAATGCTGCTTTGTACTGACCAGGCGATAACTAAAAGCAAGCAATGGTATTAGCTGAAATCGTCTTAGCATAGCATCTATTTTTTGTCACACCCAACAGGCTGTGGCTTTGTTTTCGACTGAGGCCTAACTATGTATCATTCGTCGCTGCGAGTAATACGCAGTGTCAAGTGCGAGCTAAAGATATGGTTCAGTAATTTTTGACTTTGTACGTTGTTACTAAAAAGGGCCTGCGAAAACGCCGAATATCAAGCGATGCGAAGAAAACACACATTTAGCTTATAATATCGAACCTGGAATTCAGTATATTTTGTTCGCTGACAAGATTATCAACTTCAGCAAGTTTAAACGCATGTTTTATCAACGTTTCGAATTTAAATGTTAGAACGCTATAATTTTACTATTCACAAAAGCAAACGTTATTTGCTATAATACAATACAATATAACGGTAAGTGAAGTTTATTTTGACTCCAAGTAAACTTTAAAGCTACAAATTCAGTTTATGACAGTTATATGGAGTCTAAGTTATGCGATGAAAACTGTTAGGAACTTCGATTCATACAAATTTTATATAATATGATTACAGTTTATAGTTTCTGTTGCACCAGCCACGCGTGCAAGCAAAGTGTTTTGGAAGCAACATAAACAATCGTACAGCGCTAAGTTGTAAAGTGCTACAGTAAGTAAGCTTTACTGAAAGTATATTTGTTATCTTAAACAATGTTATACGTGGCATTTACCATGTCAGATCGACAGTTTAATAATTAGCAACCGTAGGTGTAAGAAATTTGAACTGAATGTTAGTTTTCAGTTGTTTCCGATAGCACTGATAAAGGAAGAAAATCAGTCGTCTCAATATTGTAATGAACACTTATATATACAAGTACAATATATTACCAAATTTCCAGTGTTTACAAGATTAACTGAAATATTATTATTGCGATTCTAAAATATTTATATTACTGTTAGAACAGTGTAACCTTCTGATATACACGTCGCAGCAGTATATAGAAGTTTATGATTTAAAAGCAATTGCTGGTTGTAATCTATCAACTTGGCTGAAACTTCATTTGAAGCATAAGAAACAAACCATTTTACAAGATATTAATGAAGCATCAATCAAAAAATATAATTTTTATGCTCAGTGACAAGCTATTTTCAGAATGGTAAAAATTCATTCGAAGCCACCTACCGATCAGATTCAGAGTATTAAAATGCTGTGACGTATTTCCAAGTAGGAAAAATTTCACCGCCAACTCAGATGGTCAACTACGTAAGCCTTTGAACTTTTAGACAGTATAGCTTGTTCGCTTTGTGGTAGAATTTAACATGAACATTTCCGTATTTATGCAGTATCAGACAGCTTAAAAGATGATATACACAGCGTAAACACAACGTTTCGAATTGCCGTCAAAACCAATCTAGCCAAATACATTACACAAATTGCTATAAGGAACATACAGTCGTGCTATGGCGTCGCCACGGGGGGCATCGGGGGTCGTGCCTACTGTTTGATATTGTACTCCCAGTTTACAATTACAACAACATTTTTAAATATGCTATCATTAGATTACTACGTTGAATTGACCCCTAAGTTGAAATTTTCTGGTGACGGTCCTGCAGCAATGTTATGTGAAAACTTAAACATTCTACAACTTAGTTGCGGAGCACTTCCTTACTATAATTCACTTTACAAAATATTAGTTAAAAACGATGTCCTTCTCTAAAATGTTTTCAGCCATCCCTTTCACTTTTCCATCAGCAATTTTTACATTACGGACTATATACCACTAACAACATGATTAGGGGCTTTTCTAATCAATGCCCAGATCAAGGGCTCCACTACCAGAAATCGTTCCGTTTAGCATTCCAGGATTTGCAGCAACAGTCAAAAATTGATACCAAGACCGAAAACTAAGAAAGCCTAAGGAAGGGCGCTTAGCGGTAAGAAACATTTTGGTTGCTCATCCAGCGATGACAAACGGCGAGCGTGGGGCTTGTCTGCATCCAGAAACTGTATTTTGAAGTTTAAAATAAAGATTTCCGAGCGATGCATAAAATATCATAAAGAGAATAATCCACCAACAATAAATTCCAGCAAACGCTACGACCATTTTTAGCTCACATAAAAACCATAAGACGTTTATTTCTTCTTCCAATGTAATGGTCAGAATTTGGACTCTATAAATCACAACTTAAATTTTAAAGTAAATTATAATATGAAGCGCCATATTTTCGCGTTGTACGCTTGCCCTCTTTGATATGTACACAGAAATAGAATAGCTTTTGTCGCACTCAGCAATCCCGAAAGCGCATACATTCATTCTAACGCTTTTAACACATTTAGAGAATTAAATAACTTTAGAGACCCATCGTTCGGGTCCGACAACTTTACCAAAATTTTGAAAATTTAACTTTTAGTGGTACATGTTAAACTTCATAAAACAGCTGAAAAATGGTTGCTCAGACAAAAAATACGACACAGGAAAGTTATAGCTCTCGATGACGGAATATTTGTCGATCCGATGCCTCCGGCAACAGTTATATAAGTTAACATGTTATTAATCTTCAAATTGTCTAACACTGCTAACGCATTTAGGGGATTAAATAACTTTAGAATCCCATCGTTGACGTTCGACAAGAAGGATACTTACTCTACCAAAATTTTGAAAATTTAACTTTTAGTGGTACATGTTAAACTTCATAAAACTGCTGAAAAATGGCTGCTCAGACAAAAATACGACAAGGGAAAGTTATAGCTCTCGATGACGGAATATTTGTCGATCCGATGCCTCCGGCAACAGTTATATAAGTTAACATGTTATTAATCTTCAAATTGTCTAACACTGCTAACGCATTTAGGGGATTAAATAACTTTAGAATCCCATCGTTGACGTTCGACAAGAGGGATACTTACTCTACCAAAATTATGAAAATTTAACTTTTAGTGGTACATGTTAAACTTCATAAAACTGCTGAAAAATGGCTGCTCAGACAAAAATACGACAAGGGAAAGTTATAGCTCTCGATGACGGAATATTTGTCGATCCGATGCCTCCGGCAAGAGTTATATATATAAGTTAACATGTTATTAATCTTCAAATTGTCTAACACTGCTAACGCGTGTAGAGCATTAAATAACTTTAGAATCCCATCGTTGACGTTCGACAAGAAGGATACTTACTCTACCAAAATTTTGAAAATTTAACTTTTAGTGGTACATGTTAAACTTCATAAAACAGCTGAAAAATGGTTGCTCAGACAAAAAATACGACACAGGAAAGTTATAGCTCTCGATGACGGAATATTTGTCGATCCGATGCCTCCGGCAACAGTTATATAAGTTAACATGTTATTAATCTTCAAATTGTCTAACACTGCTAACGCATTTAGGGGATTAAATAACTTTAGAATCCCATCGTTGACGTTCGACAAGATGGATACTTACTCTACCAAAATTATGAAAATTTAACTTTTAGTGGTACATGTTAAACTTCATAAAACAGCTGAAAAATGGTTGCTCAGACAAAAATACGACACAGGAAAGTTATAGCTCTCGATGACGGAATATTTGTCGATCCGATGCCTCCGGCAAGAGTTATATATATAAGTTAACATGTTATTAATCTTCAAATTGTCTAACACTGCTAACGCGTGTAGAGCATTAAATAACTTTAGAATCCCATCGTTGACGTTCGACAAGAAGGATACTTACTCTACCAAAATTTTGAAAATTTAACTTTTAGTGGTACATGTTAAACTTCATAAAACTGCTGAAAAATGGCTGCTCAGACAAAAATACGACAAGGGAAAGTTATAGCTCTCGATGACGGAATATTTGTCGATCCGATGCCTCCGGCAAGAGTTATATAAGTTAACATGTTATTAATCTTCAAATTGTCTAACACTGCTAACGCGTGTAGAGCATTAAATAACTTTAGAATCCCATCGTTGACGTTCGACAAGAAGGATACTTACTCTACCAAAATTTTGAAAATTTAACTTTTAGTGGTACATGTTAAACTTCATAAAACTGCTGAAAAATGGCTGCTCAGACAAAAATACGACAAGGGAAAGTTATAGCTCTCGATGACGGAATATTTGTCGATCCGATGCCTCCGGCAACAGTTATATAAGTTAACATGTTATTAATCTTCAAATTGTCTAACACTGCTAACGCGTGTAGAGCATTAAATAACTTTAGAATCCCATCGTTGACGTTCGACAAGAAGGATACTTACTCTACCAAAATTTTGAAAATTTAACTTTTAGTGGTACATTTTAAACTTGATAAAATATTTGAAAAATGGCTGCTCAGACAAAAAATGCAACACAGAAAAATTATAGCTCTTGATGGCAGAATATTTGTCATCCGATAGCTCTGGCAGGAGTTTAACTTAACATGTTATTAATCTTCAAATTGTCTAACACTGCTAACGCGTGTAGAGCATTAAATAACTTTAGAATCCCATCATTATGATTCAACAAGAAAAGGATACTTACTCTACCAAAATTTTGAAAATTTAACTTTTTAGTGATAATGTTAAACTTCATAAAACTGCTGAAAAATGGCTGCTCAGACAAAAATACGACAAGGGAAAGTTATAACTAGATAACAAATATTGTCGATCCAATTATCCGGCAACAGTTATATAAGTTAACATGTTATTAATCTTTCAAATTGTCTAACACTGCTAACGCGTGTAGAGCATTAAATAACTTAGAATCCCATCGTTAACGTTCGACAAGAAGGA
>JASANE010005574.1:0-11258 GCA_030248225.1 Trileptium ribeirensis | reverse complement strand
AAAACTCGGTATTGAGAGCGACAATCGATTTACTCACACAAAACGGCCTACTGGTCCCGATGGCGCATCATAAGGCCGTCCTATATACTACTATGTTTACCCCTCTTGCCCCGTGTTCTCTGACTATTGCGTGCCCCAGGCAGTCGTATTTGGAAATTTAAAACTTTAAAACTCAGAAACTGTCAATCAATGAGTCCCCACAATGAGTCCCCACAACCACTAGTCCGCATCGATAAAGTTCCAAAAGTTTAAACCAAAAGAAACTAACCCGGGGAAATACTCAAAAACTCGGTATTGAGATCGACAATCGCTCTACTCGCACAAAACGGCCGACTGGTCCCGATGACGCATCATAAGACCGTCTTATATACTGCTGTGTCTACCTCCTCTTGCTCCGTGTTCTCTGGTTATGCTTGCGTGCCCCTAAGCAGTCGTATTTCGAAATTTAAAAATTTGGAATTCAGAAACTGTTAAACAATGAGTCCCCACAATGTGTCCTCGTAACCATTAGTCGGCATCGATAATTACAACAATATCTACGTTCATACACGGAATATAGTGACGGCCACTGGTCAGCATCATCAAATAGAATCTATATGCAACAAAACTATAACCAGCGAGGCGGGCATAGACGACACTCTTGGCAAGCAGATATACAAACAGGCAGGCAAAAAGCACAAAGCGGTTTTAAACCTCGCGCTGGTCGGGATATAATTCCCTGAGCAACGAGCAGAAATATACTATGCCGTACAGCTTAAAAAGTCTTTTAAGGGGTTCTGCAAGACACAGATGGCCAGGAGTGGGGTCTGACTTTCGCTTCGGCGGGTCGTCAGCTCATGAAAATAAAAATTTAGAAGCTTCTCAGAGATTATCCTTGCAGAGGTCGTTTGTTAGCTTAATATTGCAGGTTTTTTATTGTAGTGGCGGGGTTGTTCAAGTCACATGAATGAGTCAGATTTGTAGTATCGGACCCGCTAGGGGTGCGGATCTCAAAAAAACTGGAGTTGTGAGCATTTTGGCGCTGCGACGAGTGTTTAAAATGGTACTTTTATACGGTTATAGTAGGGTAATTTAACTCTATCATGCACGAATTAGTTTGTGATTCGTCAATGTTTGAAAAACTCAAGTCGGCGCCAGGCACTTAACCCGGGGTGTGCGGGAGAATGTTGAGGAGTACACAAATCACTGAGGTATCTGGAAGCTGTTTCGACGCGACGCTAGCGAATAACCACGCAGGTTCAAACGTACAACATACAACTAACTCAGTAAACACAGCGACTCACAATGTCGGATCGGTCCGTCTGGACCTAGTGGGCCTTAAAGAATAAATGGATGTTAGTAGTCTTTGGCGGCCCAGATAGTTCATTTCGGAACCTTTGGGAGCTCCTGACCTTGTCACGCGCTTCTTCCTCTTTTGGTTCGAGCCCGATAATTTTAAGGACAAAATTTTTCCATATATTCCGGTCCGGCTGTTTTAAGTTTTAACACAAAAAAACGTTCGCACTTGATAACAATGATCCATTTATACAATAAAATCACATGATATATGACCGTTATTCATTTTAGGAACAAGATTTTATGACCGATGCGTACTGGGTCGATCCTGCGCCGGGACGTGAAATCACTGAAAGACCAAAACGCGATTCATTTCAATATATAGCCGATGTTCACGGTTTCGTCCGAATACGCAAACAGCCGACGACAATACATGTGATATTGATACTACATACTACTGATAAACACGGCTGACTCAGGCTGGTACCTCAGCTGAGCGAAGATCTTATCAAATTTTGCCGTGTACTTCAAGAATCGTGTCAGTTTACGGGTGGAGCGTGATGAAACAACATATTATTGCATACAAATAGCGGTTTCATTTATTTCAGAAAGAATAATACTGTACTCGAAAATCCCACTGAGTCGAGCCTCGGGGCCTAGAAACATGCCTCTGAATTTACCTTATACCCGTTTTAAACGTTCCTCCAAAAAAAAACTTGGATTGTTACAAATTATTTTGCATTTCTTTGTTGTATACGCATCTGCAGGCGTGGAATTCTGTGAACATTAAGAACGATATTAAATGGGGATTCTCAAGAAATCTTGTAAGGCTTGACTTTCTCTTGCAAAAGCTACGACGGTAAATGTCTCAGAAAAGGTCAAGTTGACCCCTCCGACTTCTGAAGGTTAACAAAAATCACAGAAAATTTTCCAAACTTAAATTTTGATAAGGCCTGCAGCACTGTAGGATACCTGTCGGAAGCGTCAAAGGTTGGTGTCGGTAAGACAAGGAAAATTCCCCGAGATTACTATCAAATAATTGGACAAATTTGAGGATGTATTACTATATGCATTCTTTCCTCTTTAACTCTGGACTGGCATATTATGCAATCACCAGTTCTATTTTCAAATTCTTTTTCAAATACCGCAGCATTAGTGAAATTTCAGATGAGTTGCAAGATCCATACGTGAACATACTACAGTTTATTAGCACGAATCTTCTCTTTATGTAACATCAATATTCATCGTAAAAAACGATGCGGTGGTGATGTTGAGTTGGAGGCAAAAATTTTTATGTTCACGGAGGCGTCGTGGTATTTTGACTTGCGCGAGGCGGACGCGGAGGTCGTGATCGGATAAAAATTATATGATAGTGCGATAACCGTAAACTTAGATTAACAGTTAAGAGTTTTATATGGTCAATGCTAAAGTTGCTCTCGAGATTTTTATAAATAAATGGGAATATGTTAATAAACACATGGAAGAAACATATGTGAATTATCAATTCTTAGTTCTAGATCCCTGTTTCCCGACTTCGTCTTGTTAACCATATATGCCAAAGAACCAAAGTCGAAGGAACCGGCGGAAGATAGTGGAGGGAAGGGTCGCCTGGAGCAGATAAATTTCTGAAATTTTTTGAGACACAAAATGATTCTTAATATTTGCCAATTTGCCCGGATTTGGATCATTTACCGCAATTTTTAGTTGTTGTTGTTACACTTTTGCTTATTTTTAATCAAAATTTTTCGCGAGATTCTGTCGAGTGGTGCACGGATAGGGATGCTAACGGTAGGAAGGCATCACCCCGGCGAGGAGGGGGAAAGCGGCGGCACACCAACGGGTTCAATCTTCAAGATGATAATATCTTCTCTCCTATGAGCATATCTGCTGGATAAATAAACTTTAGTTCTGCATATTCTACCTTCACTGTAAACGTCCACTTCTGTTGTACTTCGTTGCAGAAAATATAGCGTTTACTGAACCCCGAGCTGGTGCACCTCTGTCAGAAGCTACAAATATATAAATAGAGTATAAAATATATAAATACACTAATGAGACTGCGAAATAGATTTCGTGCCATTAAGCTTAATATATATAACACATTAATCCGTTGTTCTTAAATGTCAACTCCAGATCACCTCTGCAATTTGGGAATATAGGGGCGATAGCGAAAACAATGCGGAGCTTCACGATGTGGAGACAGAGCTTAGTGATGAAGAGACAGAGCTTCGCCTTAACTCTAGTTCTCTAATTAGTAGCAATACAACCTGGAGTCCGGAACGCTGTTGTTGCAATGCAGATATTTGGAGAAATACTTTTTTAACCATGTTTTGCTAATTTCATAATTGTTAGAAAGTTGCTGCAGTAATAAACATTTAATCACATTGTTATTTGACACTAAACTATTTTTAAGTTAATTTAATTTTATTTAACTTATATTTGATGAATTTTAGGCGGATAGACGTGGAGCAGCTATATTATGTGATTTTAATTATCTTTGTTAAATGGTCTTGCACTTGTAATTACATAACTATTACATGCATTACTCAATAAGTCAATTTAATTTAAAGATTTGACGAACATAAAGTGCTACAGTTTCCGTTTGCGTTATAAATCGCAATAGCATTACTATACTTTAAATGACCGATATCTACCGGAACATGTTATCTACAAAACTGTTGTCAACTCTCCCAGTATATATGTATAGGTGACGTGGCCAAATATAAATCTAATCATAAATCTCTTCTGGAGAGCTCTGCAACGGCGTCGAGAAGTAGCAGAATTGGTACTTGTCCAATATAACGGGTTTATCTGGCTTCTCCATTCGCTGAAGATTTTGCCTGCGGCATGATCCGGGAGCTGCCTTATTCGGGACTGGGGGCGCCTGATTTTTCCAAGGGCATAAACTGAGAGCCCTTGTTTGAACTGGAAGGCGAACTGGGGTTGAAATTAAAATTTTTCAAAACTTCATATTTTACAGCGTAAAACGCTAAAATGTTAATAAACAACCTCATAAACACGTCAAAAATGTCTGTGTCAAAAATTGGAGTTAAAATGAATTTTCAACCAATTTGCTGAAATTAGTCAAAATTTTAGCGTCGGAAAAGATCTGTAAAATTTTATTAATCTTATGTCATCTGGGAGAGGTGTTCTGGCCAGAGGAAGTCAAAAATGTTATTTATATTTTGCTTCAAGTGGGGCTTAACGTGTTACTGGTTGTCACGGCTATCGGTAATTATTGGAACAGGGAGCTTCGTCATCTCAGATGTGGTTCGTGTATGTAGCCTGTAGTATGCCGGTGAGGTTTTATTCTGTATGGGACGCGTTTCGATTAAGCTATTTACTATCACTGTTTAAGCGTGGCAATTGTCATTGCCCGAGTATGAAGCGCCCGCCGAATAAACTCGAATTAGCCAATTAGCCAAGCAACTTAGGATGTCGTTATAAACACTGGTTATTCTTGGTTCAAACAATATGGCTTCATTCCTGGTCGCTCTTGTGAACTCCAACTTCTTGACTTCATCGACTGTTTGATCCGAATTATTGCTGGAGACTGCGCTGACGTCAGCTACCTGGACCTGACGAAGGCACTCGATCGTGTCCCCCATGAGCTTTCATTGAAGTGTGATGCGTGTCGGGGTCTAGTAGGCAACCAAGGGTCCCAGGGCCTAATTTATACTATTTTTTATTTCAAAACTTCTTTTTTTTACAAAATTCTTTATTATATGGGTCACTAAACTTTTAGTTTTTAAAATTTTAAAATTTCATCAAAATCTAATTTCTTATTAAATGAATTTACATAATTTTGACTTATTTTACTTATTAGCTAACCTATGTTGGAAGCTGTTCTTGAGTTTGAGTCAGTCTTAGTTTATGCGTGAAGGAAGTGGTCGGATATTGCGGCGGAAGTTACTTACATGTTTTGGCTTTAATTGTTCTGTTTTTAAATAGCAATTACCTAGCTAATTAAACGGTCAGCACTGGTGCGTTTTATCTAGATGATAACAGGAAGTGACGAGAGTGTCGTAAACGGGTGTTATAGCTTTAACATAATTTCTTTGGTGCTCCTGGCTTTGCTTAATCCAATTTTGACGCAAAAAGAATTGCGAAACGAGTCGGTTGGAATTACTGGTTTTATATAGTTATCACGCGTGTTATTGATTTAAAGAACGGAGCTGGTAAATAGTAAGGCTTCACAAATAAGTTACCCTATTACCGGTTAATAGTTAACCTGCTAATATTGTTATCCTTATAAAAGAGTGGCAATAATCATACTAGGAGTGATAGTATAACTGCTATATGGATTTAGTAGTATTTAAAAATTGGGTCCGAATTTCGAGTGAGAAAACCAGGGCGAGAGTACAGTTGGGTTCCGTGGATAGTTGTGCTACTTATCGTTTGCCAGCTGGTGTCGGAGTAGCAATTGGTGCTGGTCTTGGGTAGACCGGGCGAGTAAGGGGATAGATCCCAAGATAGATACTATTTTTGGCCAGCCGGGTGCCACAAATCTCTTCTGTGCGATGAGCCATCTGGGGATCGTACAGGGTACAGTTTAAGAAACTTCAACTGAGTAGTAGTCGACCGCTACTATCCAGTTTTAGTAACGTAGTTCGGCAGCCAGCCGGGGTCGGCTTGTTTAAAATAATTGGCAAGTAATAGCATAAATCTAAGGCTCAGGTTAAGGTAAACAAATACTCTTACAGTGGTACCAGCCAGCCGGGGGTATTGCTGTGCCAACCCACAAGGGCAATAATAAAGTAATAGTCAGCCTAAATTCAACATATCACTCAAACTATACCCTCTAAACAATAGTTATAATAACGTAAATCCAAGAACCTAGGTCCAGGTACCTAATTACTTTCAATCCATAACCTAATCTTGAAACTAGCAGGAATAGGGATAGCCGAGTGGATATCATTGTAATAGCATAAATCTAAGGCTCAGGTTAAGGTAAACAAATACTCTTACAGTGGTACCAGCCAGCCGGGGGTATTGCTGTGCCAACCCACAAGGGCGATAGTAAAGTAATAGTCAGCCTAAATTCAACATATCACTCAAACTATACCCACTAAACAATAGTTATAATAACGTAAATCCAAGAACCTAGGTCCAGGTACCGAATTACTTTCAATCCATAACCTAATCTTGAAACTAGCAGGAATAGGGATAGCCGAGTGGAAAACAAACTGGTTGAAATAAAATTGATCCTGTCTTGGGCTGGATCAGCGTCTTTTTTCATACCACACGCAACGTGTAGTCGTTAACGGTGTTGAATCTTCAGCCCTGCTAGTTACATCTTTCGCGCTCCAAGGCGCGGTTCTTGGCCCAATATTTTTTATTCTACATAAACGCCTAGTAGAAAATTTTGAGTTGTGGTGCCTGGATGTTTCAGATGACATGAAACTTCTTCGGCGCATCCCACGTCACTTTTGGGACATTAGCAATATATGATTTTCAAAAACGATGCCGAGTCTCTGTTCAGTTGGTCTAAGCTCTGGCTAGTCGATTTTAACATTGACAAATTTGGCTGTATGAATTTCGGTTCCCATAATCCTCGCCCTTCCTATTTCATTCAAAACGAATGTATCCCATGTGCTGAAAGTAAAGATGATCTAGGTGTCACAATATCTGCGACTCTCAGTCCTGGTCATTGCGCGCGCCTAGCTGCTGAAGCGAACACTATATTGCGTCACATCAAACGTACATTACGTTATTGGTACGAACCGACATTGTATACCCTCTATTTTGCTCTACTTCGATCCAAATTAGAATATGCCAGTTGCGCATTGAACGCTCATTACCAAAGAGATATTGACATAGTTGAGAAAGTTCAACGCCTAGCCACAAAACTGCTTCCTCGCCTGCAAAATAGGCAGTATGAAGACCGTTTACAATTTCTTATGCTTCAAAAATTACCTACATACACACTGTTTGTGTGCTGCTTAATTTGGTGCCATAAGCTTATCCATGTCCAAACTAATTGGCAGTATGAAGACCGTTTACAATTTCTTATCTTCAAAAATTACCTACATACACACTGTTTGTGTGCTGCTTAATTTGGTGCCATAAGCTTATCCATGTCCAAACTAACTGTGACTATAAACGTCTGTTCAAGTTAGCATCACACCGACCCCTGCGCAACCATGATCTGAAACTGCGACCAATTACATCAGTAACTCGAACGTCCTGCCCGTCATAACTTTTACTGTAATCGAGCCTTAAACTTATGGAACTACCTCCCAAGCTCTGTTGTGATTGTCCCTACCACTAATAGTTCAATACCAGGCTCCACGACTGGCGAATGTTGCCGCTGCAATAACTTGTGTTTGTTGTCGCTGTGTGGTATTTTTACGAAAATCATTTGTTCTGATCCATTAGATCAAAGAAGCCGATGCTTGCAATCGGCTCAAATTGCCCGGTTTGGCATTACGAACGCAAATTGGATATATATTATCCTTTCTTACTGGGTCGGAAGACCGGTAAGAAAAACACTGACTGGTTCACAGTACGGTACCACGACACTCTTCGTGAGAAGTGTTTATTTGAAAACAGTTATGCCAACGGTTAATACGGTAAAATCGGTTGACTTTGGGCATGCGGGTGACTTTGGCCTATTCCTTAATTTTACTTCGTGCATCTAGAACATGGCATTTAATTGGAGTAAGCACTAAATTAAACGGGTTTCATAATCTCGAAACAATTTCTGTGAGTCCGCACGTTAAAGCTAGTCTGTATTATTGATGTATGCCAAGAAATAACTTTGTGCACTGAAGCTGTTGAAAACCACTAAAAGTATCTCACTAAAAGCCGGGTGGCCAATGTGCCTAAACCCAGAAATGATAAATTTTAGGCAGTTGCTACGCGATCTACAGATCTCATTGATTTGTCTAAGGTATATAAGAGCCACAAAAGGTCAGCCGTTTCACAGTGCAACTCCACTGTTTATCGTCGATTTTTCGACATGGCCAAAGTCATGCTTAGGGTGACTTTGGCACCATACCGGTTGACTTTGGCCATGACGCGTTCAGTGGTATAACAGTTTGTGGATCTTATTTTCCCGCAGTAATATGTTTAATTTTTTACGTGTGTTATTTTAGCATCTCATACATATTTTTGCACATGCTTAGTAGCTGCATTAGTAAATTGTGTATTATATATAATTATGGGTAAATATTCTGCTGGATTGCCGGGAAAACGTCAGTATAAGAGGTACACAGACGATGTCCTAGAAAAAGCAGTCGACCTTGTCAACAACAAAGGGTTCACTCAACGCCAGGTATTTCATATAATGAAGGAACACAATCAGAAAATCAGCCGAGGAACGCTTCAGAACGCATTAGCTAACAAACATAAAAACTCTCCTGGTGGTCAACCTGTTTTTAGCCAACAAGAAGAAATGGCGATTGTGCAAAATTGTTGCACTGCAGCTTAAGGATAAAGATAAAGATGCAATTGGCACTAGGTGACAATCCGGGTTGTTATGCCGAAGCATTGTGTGGAGGCTGGCCGTGATGATTGCCCATTACACCACCCATCATCTTATCCGCCTAGACCAAAGTCTAGTACCTGTTTAACGCATAGGTACTGCGAAGCAATTGTGGCTGAGTCCCTTGCCCAAGGAGATTAGCGCGACCGCTGGATTCGAACTCCCGACATCACGATTATGAAGCAGGCGCTCTAACCACTCGGCCACGCCGCCACTCACTGCAGCTTCACGGGGTTTTCCTTTGTTGCCGCTCGACGTTCGTTATTTTGCCAAAAAATATCTGGATGACATTGGCCGATCGGTGACCAAGTTTCATGATAACTTGCCAGGTAAATACTGGCTTCAAAGTTTTTTGAAACGCCATAAGCAATCGTTGACTGCCCGCACTACGAATAACCTCAATCCACAACGCGCTGAGCTCAGTGTGAACGAAGTACAAGAATTTATCGCGAATTTGCAAAACACAAGCCAAGGTATTCCACCCCAAAACATTTTTAACTAAGATGAGACGGGTTTAACGGATTCGCCTGGTGTTCAAAAGAGGAATTAAGTACGCAGATCGTGTTATAATGGACACGAAAAGCAACATCAGTGTAATGTTTTGTGGTAGTGCCACTGGTATTATTTTACCTCCATATATTTGTTACAAGAACGCAACAGGTTGCAATCCGAACTGGACAAAAAATGGTCCAGTTGGCAATCCACTGTGCAACAACGATTCAATAAAACTGTTCAATAAAACTTAATTCTTGTTCGGCGAAAAACCAATTTTGTAAACGCAAATACTTGTACAAATAACAATCAGGTTACCAGCGATATCCCAACAAGTTTAGTGAGTTGTGAAGTGAGTTTCTACTGTTATTCTACTCTATTTTGGATGTGGCCAAAGTCAAACACAACGATGGCCAAAGTCGGACGAACCCCATGCCAAACTCACCCGCACCCGAGGTTGACTTTGGCCGCTAACAAATTTTCATACAGATGTGTACGAGTAATATCTATTGCAAAACGCTATACTGCAAAATGAACATCACAATCAACTTAATCCGATGGGTGACTTTGGCCACTTTTTCGTTAGCAATACGTAACTGAACGAAGAACAAAACAATTTTCTGATAGGCGATTTGCGATGAATGTACAGAATACAGATATCTGAATATATCAAAAAGAGTAGTATCTTGTTCGGTGACTGCGAACTGTTTAAAAATTGTAGACAGTTTGTGAGAGAGTACCTAATGATTTTTAGAACCAATTTATATATAGCTGATCAGAAAACGAATTATAACGATTACTACATACTCAGTGGATCATATGCATCCTTTAACGCCCGAATTAATTTCTGTATCTTGCAATGTTTGACAAATTGACGCCGGCGCCTGGAACCGAACCCCGTCTTGTACTAGTACAAATGGCGTACGTAAACCACTGCGCAACTAAGGATCTGTTACTGGGCTTCATAAAGAACTTCACAACGCACAATACGTCAAACCTAGTTAACGCAATAGTTTACCATTTGTGCTGTTCACTTTTGCGTGCAATGGGCGTTAAAAAGTTAAGTCTTGTTGGTGGGATGGTTCTATAAAGTTTTGTCTCCACCTAATTCTAAGAATATGCCTAATAATTAACCTCGGTCTAGCCATAGGTGTAATCCTAACCTTAGCCTGAACTAGCAATTGAACATCTCATTTTTACACCGTGATAGAGATATCAAGTTTTTCTCCCAACTGTTATAGGAAATATTTAGCATAATCCAATTTAAATTGCATAATTAATAATATATGACATACACAGCCTCAACGTGACTTGATTCATACATGGCGATATTGTGTATTGTGTAACCAATCTACGGGTGGTAATGTCAAATCCTGTTACCGTTGCATCTGTAATAGTCTTCGTATTTTTAAAATTATCGTGGAAATCGTGGTGCAAATCGCCTTGGATTTCGAACCAGAGGGATTTTCCAAGTTTTTTCGTTAAAAAACTTTTATAGGGGTGTAACCAGAAATTTTTCTATGGAAATTGCTGGATTTGCAAGTCAGGGCACAGTTTAAACACACCTGGCACACATAATCGTGTGCTCTGCTTTTCTCTCAACCGGGCACAGAAACTGCACATTGGGTGCCTCACTTGGTACCGCCACTGTAGAGAATATTTTATATTTTTGAGGTAAAAATTAAAACTTAATGTTTCTTCCGCATCCAAATACTGGCCCATGTGAAGTTTAGGGGCCGAAGTATAGTTTATGCCATGCCGTTCTCGATATACTAAGCCTAAGCCTTAGTCTTAGCTTAAGCTAAGATCCCTATATGAGCCATGTACTAAGCCTAAGTCTAAGTCGGGGGGCTGCCGCCCCTCGAACCCCCCGCTCTAAGTTATTCATTTTTCTAACGTTATAACGTCCGGCCCCTAAAGTTCGCATGGGCCAAAATGCTCATAGTGTAAACGATTGGATAGATATAGAGAAGTATATATGTAGTCTAACGAAAGAATAATAAAA